>JZKD02S1810696.1:271858-286534 GCA_000966675.3 Picea glauca
TTGAAGATGCAGAGCAAGAAGTTTTAAGAGGAAATTGAGAAGCTCCAGCCGGAGATCGGGAAGATCAAAAAAAATATTCACAAAATGCTTAAACCATAGTATCTAGTTCAAAGGAGAAGAAGTGACAGGTTGGGTAGGACGGACATGGGCCTTAACATATTGATCAATGCAGGAGGGCTCTCTTAGTAGTTGGAGGGGGGAAATTCCAATTTTGATCAGTTTTTTGATGTCTTTACATGAGGATTGCAAATGGACTGGTGTGGGGGAGATGTATAACCCTTATGTTGTCACCCACAAGACACTTATTTTTTCCACTTATACCTTGTTTTTTCATTTAAACCTAGCCTAATGCCACCCATTTCCATGAATTTAAGCCTAAGATCCCTTGGTAAGTATTATGAGGTAAAATTTGTTTATTTTACTATTACTCCTAAGTTCTTAATAGATTAACAAGGGTTTCTAGGATATATTACTAATAATTAATGTTAAACTCATTCATGTACCATTGCAGATATTCCCGAACAAGTATAGTTGTTCTGGTACTCAAATTCCAATATTTACATACAAGCGCGTGATCATATTAGATTTGGTCGCTTGGGTATTGGAGGTATGAATACTAACATGGATGTCGACCTGTCATTTTCTTCCCAGTCCTCTCCTTGTCAACATGGAGCACCAAGTCAACCATCAGGCATATATTTCACCGCATAATGAGATCATAGTTGAGATTCATGATATATTTGGTTGTTATTCGTATGCGTAAATGTCATACGAATAGAAAAAGCATCAATTCTCTATTTGATTGTTTTTCCTAAGTTTGTATTGATGGTTAAACAAGTCAAGATCAATTTGATCTCATAATATATGTAACTATTTTTTCCCCTGGTTCCACGAGAACCAGGGAGGCCGATGTTATCTTCCAAAGACTCAAAATCTTGTTATATAATCTATCATACTCTGTAGATCAGGGAAGCCAGAGATGAATTCATGTCATTGTAATTTTGGAGATAAGATAATGCTATTGTAATTTCGATATCAATACATAATTTTTTTTCAAGCACCATTAAACTCTATGTTTTACTTTCATATGATGCAAGTGTTGTAACTTTAATTTTTACTCTATTTTAATAAAATCTCGGATTTAATTAATGGTACATATGAGTTCGTGATCTCTTGACTTCCTTTCAATCTCGACCAGGATATGCAATGGCCCACCTCTCCTCGGGATGTTGAACTAAGTGTACAATGCTTATTCTAGATTGTTTTTTTTTTTCACATTTCATTATATTGCAATATTTAACCTTTGTTAATTTCATTAATCTGTGTGTAGTGATAACCCTGTTCTATATCAGGTCGCTCTAGAAATTCCACATATAATCACATTCTGAGATGTTTGATAACATAGGTCTTTTCACATATTGATTATTTTATTTAAATGATGTTAGTTTTAAGCCTGAGATAGATCCATCGATGGTTGGTTGGTTTGGTTTGCATAATTGTTCTATGTCTTATTGGAATTCTTTTACAATTGCAAATTTGGTTTGATCATTGCTTGCTACTACTTTTCTGATTCTATACATAGTGAAGAAACTTATGTTTTCTTTATTTTTATGAATACACTGTTAAACAAAATTCTTAAGAACTAATCCATCACCAATGTGGGTGTTGTTCTTGAGTTTATACTTTAAATCTCTAAAGTATACCGTCAAGGCATCCGTAAAGATAAAGGTAATTAAAGGGTAAAAAACAAAAGGAAGGATAAATTAGAGTTGGTTTCTCAACTGCCTCTGTCTAGCTTCCCTTTGTTCTTGGATGCTAATATCTCTCTCAATAGTTTCCCATGAACGTTCTAATTCAACCCGTTAGTCGTTGTTTGCAGTATAGTATTAAAAAGGTTCAAAGCAATGCTAGTTTGATCTTGGAGACCAGGTTCTATGTTGGGATGTTTGTTATTTGGGACAGTCATGGGGAGTAAAATTTTATTTAATTTTGAAAGAATTTGATAAATTGTTGCTTCAGTTTTTTAAGGGATGAAAATAGGAAAAATAGTTTTGAAATTCAAAATAATAACATAATAACAGTTGAGGCGGTTTCCTGGACTTGAAACAATTTTGAGAATAATATAATAACAAAGAGATACTATTGAAAAAATATGAGGCTTTAATCACGAAAGAATCTCATATTGTAACAGGAAGTAAAGAGGAAAACGAGATTTTTAATGAAGTGTCAAATATTATCGTTCAAATGATCTATAGGTCTTAAAATTACTGATATCAATTTCAGAGGAAAATATGTAAATAATTTGATAACCAAATCAATTCAAACTACAAAAGATGTATGAAATAAACTTATAGTTGATCATTCATTAGAAAGACATTGAAAGAGAAACATAGAAATATATTGTTATCAGGGTTAAAGAACACATAGCTTCAAGTTGACAGAATTCAGAATCTCGTCTGCATTATTTATATCACAATGGATTAAAAACTTTTAATACAATCGACTTTCCTCCAAAACAAAAAGCCCCATGCTCAGTCTTGTGAAAATATATTTATACATGATCACCAAATATTTTTATCGTTGGTGATTAACTAACTTCCTAAGACTACGGTTACATTAATAAACAATGTCAAACCATTTACATTTCTATTCTAACTACTTTGTTATTTTAATAATGGAAATATACAAAACAATATTTCATGTCTGTGTTGACGAACTTCCTTCTTCTGTCTTAAGACATCGAATACATTTTCCCAAAAAATTTACCAAAACTTTGGGAGCTTTTGGTATATCTTATGCCTCAAATATGAAGAATGTTTTTTGAAGTTCGGGCAGACAGTCTTCAATTAACTTCCTTGTGAACGCAATAGTTTGCAACTTTAAGTTCGGTATCACTATCCATTTGTCGATTTCGGTAACATTGATTACCTTTAATTTTTGGTTCTCCACCTACATTTCCTCCAGATCTTCCTTGAATCTTAGCTGGTGCTTGACAATGTTAATTTCCCCTAACAAACCTGAACAATCGTTTTTTCCAATGTTCAAGGAAGTTTTCTCTAAGAGGTCAAAAATTCCTTGATAGTTGTCATTAAGTTCTCTGGTCACTCTTTTGTTTTCTGTGAGGTCTACCTCCCATACCTTGAGTATTACATCACTTTTAACCTGCTCTGAAACATATAATTTTTTATCTTTCCCAAAATCCTCTTTTATTGAAAGAGCCACTGCTTTTTGGAAAGTTGCTCTGGCTGCTTTCACTTCTCTTTCTTTCTGGAGAATATTCTCCAAGGATTTATTTGTTTCTTGAAAGTAATTCTGGAAAAATTCCAGATTAAAAAACACTCCCTGTTGTTCTTTTTCTATCTTCATATGTATTTCCAATACCTGGGCCTGGAAAATTTCAAGCTCTACCACTTGATTTGAAATGGAACTAATCTTTTCTTGTAATTGTTTATTTGTTTCTTCTTGCTTTAGGACCTGTGCCTGAGTGACCTGTATTTTCTGACTTTCTTCCTCTAAGCTTTCTTTTAGTTTCTGAATCTCTTGAATGTCATTCAATCTAGCTCATTCTAGACCCTTTTTTATCCCCCAGCTGATATTTCTTTCAGTCTCCTTTAATTGTTCCTGTAGATGAGCTATCATCTGTTCTTTATGCTCCAACATAGTTGTCAAACTACTCACAGAGTATAAATTTGTCGATGCTAAGGCTCCCATTGTGCCTTCTATCTCTGTAGCGAATTCTCCCTCTTTAAGTTTTTGTCCATCTATAATGACTTTGTTATTTTTAATCATCATATCTCCTCTTGTATGCATTTCTTGTTTAAGGATAGCCTTTCTCTTCCTACTGAAAAAATAATTGGAAGGAGGAATCTCATCTCTAGAAATAGGCTCAAGATCACTTATGTATAGAGCTCCCTCTTGGGGGTTTCCATAAGTAGATTGCAATGGATTCAAAGAGGTAATGGGACTTCCAAGTTCCGTTGATGTTGTTCCTCCTACTTTTTTGGGAATGTTCTCAGGGATTTTTGAGGGTATTTCCAACTCTTTTCCTTTCCTCACCTCTGATTTTTCTGTGTGAGGAGCTTCTGTTTCTTGTAGAGGCAATTCAATTTCCTTCATTTTTCCACTTGTATTTGCTTTATCCTGTACATCTGTTTAAAAACTTGGAGGAGGTCCTTCTTGCTCTGGAGGAGGGGTCGTGGACTCACCCTGCAAGATCTTTGGCAAACAACTTCGCCTATGACTTTGGAAAGACATGAAACCAATCTGTAAGATAGGTGATACAACCCGTACCATGTTTAGTACCTCTTCATAATTTTTAACCTCCTTGAATATATCATCATAAAAAGATTGTTCATGTTCATAAGATTTCAAATTACAGTGCATCAAATGTCTGCTTACTAATTGATAAGGGTCATGCTTTCTGTGCTCAATATCTACCAGTTTTATTTCCTCTGATGCCTCAACTTCTGCTTTGGAATGGCCTAGGTTTAGTAATGAAAATTTCCCGACATATACAGGAAAGATAGGCCAGGATTTCTTTTGAGTTGTCTTTATCTCTATCACAATACCACCTTTCACTATTTGATATGCTACCTCCCTCAATACCAGTCTGTTCGGGAGGAATTTGGAAAGTGCGCGAGGGGGAATTGAGCACCCATAAACCCTAATTTAAGAGAAGTTTTCTTCAACAAAACAGTCAACTATTTCTTTGAGATTTTCTAAGACTGCATGAGAAATGTGAGGGGGTTCTCAGCCGTAAAACATTTTATGCATTGGAATTATTACGAAATGAAAAATTTCGTAAAATGCATTCTTATCATTTTCTTCCCAAAGTGCAGAATGATACACATGAATGGGCTCGGGGCAGATTATGTTCCAACTCCAATTCATCAGGGGAAATGGATTTACAAAGAAAATCACATCCATGATGTATGCTGACATGTAAAAGGCCACTGGTTGACCTTTAGATTTTTCAACTCTGTAATTTGAAACTTCTTGAGCTAGATTATCAGACAAAATCTTACTCCAGTTGAAAGTATATCCTTCTGAAGCTTCTTCTAAAAAAGACACCCATTCTGCAGGAAAATGGCAGGGATTCTTTTTCCCAAAAATTCTACACAACATAATGGCTACATAGACCATATACTCGTTCAAAGACGTCATGGCATAAACCCCATGGGTATCGACCCTAAACTTTGATGGAAATATCCACCATTCTCTAATTAAATCCGGATAAGTTTGGTCGGCCTCAGTACACTCCTTCCTTTGAAATTCATCTAAAAACTCAGCATTATAAATATACTTAGGATTTGGCGAGACTTTATACATTACTTGTATATGCTCTGGTCTGAATGAGCCGACAATGACCCCTTGATCATTCAAAATGATTCTTGTCGGGATATAAACCTTTTCCAAGGTCCAACTAATCATGTCGTTGTATGCCAGAAGCTGAGGGCGCACCGCGATCTTATGAAGCTCTGATTCTGCTATATCCCGAAAGTGATTCTCAAAATCAGTGGGAGAATTCTTGATTTCATATTCCAGGAATTCAGAGATTTTTGTCCAGGAGTTAATTGAGTCGATAACATGTTGTGTAGTGTCGGATATGATATGTCCTACCTCTGTATCTTCACTCTTCTTCGGTGCTTTCTTTGGTTCCATGACTTTAAGTTAAATGGAAAACCTGTCACAGAGAAGGGGTGTATGAGCTCGACTGAAATCGTCTTACGCTTGATAGTATGAAACAAAATATGTTGTGAAACTTAGAGCTTCAAAATCTCTTTTAATTCATTTAACGATGAAGGGGCTAGCGCAACTGTCAAGAATTCAATACATTTAATGCAGTAGATATTTACTAAGATACACATTAGTGTCACATATCACCAGTTATTCTTTATTTAGATGGCCGCATTTTGGCGCTTTTGAATTCAAAATTCGGAACATTTCATTCAATCGGAACCCAAAACGTGAACAAGACCAAAAAAGATTGATTGTCATTAATCATGTTTTCAAAACAGAGTTAATTTAGACTAATCACCGATTAAGAGTCAAGATTTCGTGTTTCGGGATTTCGGGGATCGAGTTGACAAGAGGTATGTTATCACTAAATCCCGATTTCCGAAATCGCGAAATCATGACAAGATTAAATTTGGACTTAAATTCGTTTTAGCAAAATAATTGATCGGTATTAAGCGTTTCAGGATTTTGGGGATCATGTTAACAGGAAGTATGTCATCGATGAATCCTGATTTCTGAAATTGCGAAATCATTAACTTAAGCTGTGAATTTTTCATTTTAGTGAATTAATTAATCAGGATTAAGGACTGACCTCCAAAACATAATTAATTTAGACTAACACAGATTTTGAGTCGGGATTTTGCATTTCATAATTTCGAGGATCGAGTTGACAAGAGGTATGTTATCGCTTCATCTCGATTTCCAAAATAACGATACGACTAATTTAATTTTAATAATTATTTACTTCAACTTTTCGAGAAATCGGGGATCAAGATTTTGTGATTCGATATGTATTAAAACCTATGTTCTTAATAAAACCCGAGTCCCGAAAACCCCTTTTTTATTAGTCTGATTTTTTTCTTTTTATTATTATTAGAATAAAATCTGTCGGGATTTCGGTACCAGCCCTTTGGGAAAGAAAGTGAGGGTTATGCTTCTTGAAAAGCTGAAACCCGAAAAAGGAAGGCTTTAATCTTCAGATTTAAAAATTTAAAATATGTTTCAACATAGGCTCTAATTGGGGACCTCATCTCCCTGTGGGACGAGGAGAACTTAGTGCCTTTATTGGGTTAATGGAGTCAAGGGCTTATCTCTGCAGAAATTGCTAAGGAAGCAGATACAGAGGAAAAAGAGATTTCATACTTACTTCTAGAAATCTTTTCAAAACACTCATTTGTTGTAAACTCAGTTGCAGTCCCATTCATTATCTTCTCCTTTTCGTTACTGAAATTAAGTTAGCATTAAGATGATCAAAACAATCCTAGGAAACCCAACAGAATTTGTGGCTTTCGGCTTGCATCAAACGAAGCAAAATTCATGTTTTTAATTGGGGAGCCCTGTCTGGACTTGGGATGCAGATCCGGTTTCGAAAAAAACTGGTAACTATAGTAGAGTGATATTTAAGTATGACAACCTTACAGATACCTCAGATATTGCTTCACTGCCAGTGAGCCTGTTCAATACCCCGGTGAAGTTATCTGTCCCTTTTTACTGAATTTCCTTTCACCACTTCGAATCCTAATTATGCATTTAATCTCAAATATTGCTTCACTACTAGTGAGCTTGTTTAGTACCTCGGTGAAGTTATCTGTCCCTTTTTACTAAGACGAGGGAAATCATTTAAATGAATTTCCTTTCATCATCTTTAGGACTAGATGGGGGCAATCAAATATGAATTTCCTTTCACCATCTGCCTTATATTTTACTTTTTGAATATGAAGTGGGGGCAATCAGTGGTACTTAATATACCAGGGATGGTATTTGTGTAAAAATTGCAGTTGAGGTCTGTCAACTTGTTTTGATTACTCTAGACCAACCTTCTCTTAACTTTCAAAACACCTTAGTCCGTAGGGAAAAAGGGGAAGATTAATTCTAGGGGTCTTCCTTCGAGCAAGTTTAAATCCTTAGAAAACTGTTAAGAAACCTAGGAGAGTCAGGATCGACCTAAGAATAACTTTGTTTAGTCGGAGAGTGAGGAGTTATGAGGATTGGTCTACCTTTTAAGAACTATTTTTTTAGCTTCAAAAGTTAAGACTTAATCTCTTCTCCCTCTGTGGGAAACCCAGAAAGAAGCTTGGTTTTTTAAGAAGACAAAACTGAGGGTATAAAGGGGAGACGTAGAAAGACCAGGAAATTGAAAAACAAAGGTCATAAATTAAACCCAACTCTTGGAACTCTTTCTCAGATCATGCAAAGGAACATAATGAAGATTATCAGGGATTTTAAAAGATTTAAATCCATTGAAAATTTTATATTCTACTTTCAGAAAACATTTTCCTATATATATATATATATTGAAAGTAGACCTACTAAAGAAAATTATGAAATAAAAAGAAAAATCAAACGGTATATACCGTGAAAACTTTGAAAATCAATTATTCCATATAGTGTTTTAAATAACGCCAATTGACAGGGGCATTGAGGATTTTACCGTCCAAATTCTCTAACAGAAATGATTTTTTTCCTTCAGGAGCTGTTACCTTGAACAGTCCGTACTAGATGTGCTCGAATTTACCATGTTTTTTCGAGTCTTCCTTCCTTGCATCCCATTTTAAAACCAAATCTCCCGAGAGAAAATCTCTGTCTTTGGCTTTACGGTCGAATGGCATTTTCATGTCGTCCTGGTATTTATGCAACCTTTCATCCACTTCAACCCTGTGTTGTTGGACTTCAATCAGCTGCTTTATCCTTCTTGTGACAGGATTTGGTTCTTCCTTCTCATCTTGCCAAAGTTTCATTATAGGAAGCGCTATATTTATAGGTAATACTACATCTGTCCCGTATACCATTTGGAAAGGAGAAGTGCCGATAGACTTTTTTGTGCCTATCCGATTTTCCCACAAAGCATATTTTAAATGCACATGCCAAGATTTCTTGTTTTCGCTTAGCACTTTCTTAATTATATTAATTAAGCTCTTGTTTGAAGACTCAGTCAACCCATTTCCTTGGGGGTAATACACAGTGGAATGACCAAGCACAATATTGTATTTTTTGTAGAAACCGACCATAGCCATAGATTTAAAGGCCTGAGCATTATCTGTGACTATCTTTCGGGGACAACCGAATCTAGAGAAAACATTCTCTTATAAAAAATCTGTTACCACCGAATCTATAGCCTTTCTGGTTGGGATAGCCTCCACCCATTTGGGAAGTAATCTGTTGCAGTCAGGATCCATCTATGTTGAGCGCTAGAATGAGGATTAATTTCGCCTATGAAATCTAATCCCCATTGTTGAAAAGGATCTTCCGTTTTGACTGGAACCAATGACATCGCTGGGAGCTTATGCTTACCTGTGAACAATTGGCAAGGGTTTCAAGCTTGGACATTGGCGTTGACGTCCGAGAAAAGTTTGGGCCAATAATACCCTGCCCTCAGGATCTTATAAGCCGTTGACCTCCAGGCATGGTGTCCTCCACATACTCCTTCGTGAAATTGGCTTGTGACCCTTTCTGTTTCTGATTCGACCAAACAAACCAACAGGCAGCCAAGAGGGTCTTTCCAATACAATTGTCTCTCATATATACAGTATTTGACAGCATGTAGCTTCAACATTCTGGCTTTAGATGAGGTCAAGTCACTTGGTCACTTCAAGGTCAACATGTAGGATACTATGTCTTTGTACCAATATGATAAAGAAAACTTCTCTGTGATTCTGGTTTCAGCTATTTGTTCATCGAGTTCGTTAATGTCCACACATTCTTCACTTCTCTGTAAGCCATTTATCCTGAGAGCTCTGAAATTTGATTAAGCTAAGAGTTTACCTAAACCTTGTCCCTTCACTAGTTTCATTGGTTTAATCTCCAAATCAAATTCTTGAATTTTGGCCAGCCACCGTCCTCTTTTTCCATCACTGTCGGACTGAACCAAAATATCTTTTACGGAGCTAGTGGGTATGTATGCAATCACCTTAGAATGCAACACATAGGTTCTGAAAGCCTTTAACGCCTTCACCGTCGCATATTCTTGTTTTTCCATTATATTATATTTAAGTTCGACGTCTCTAGGACTTTTACTAAAAAAGGCTATCAGTTGCTCAAAACCTTCTTCATTTTTTTGGAGGAGAACCGCGGTGAGTGTGTTCGGAAGTGAATGAGAAAATAAGAAAATCCTTTAGATAATCAGGGCTTTCTAGTACGAGTTCTTCGCTTATAACCTTTTTGATGCGTGTGAACGATGCTTTTGCTTCCGCTGTCCATTTAACTTCGTTGCTTTTCTTTAGCATATTTGTGATCAATTTCATGATTTCAACAAAGTTTGGAATAAATATTCTCAAAAAATTTATTTTGCCTAAAAATGACTGAATTTCTTTTACATTCCTAGGGATGTTTATTGTGTCTATAGCTTCAACTCTTTTAGGGCCAATTCTAATTCCATCTCGAGACACAATATGGCCCAAGAGTTTACCTTCTTGCATAAAAAAGTGAGACTTTTTGGGGTTTAAAGACAAACCGAACCTACGACATTTCTCAAACGTCTGCTTGAGATGTATAAGATGATCTTCATCAGATTTATAAAAAACTGTTAGATCATCAAGATAGATAACCACAAATTTGTCTCTTTCGCCAATGAAAGCGATATCCATAGCGCATTGGAAAGTAGCACCTGCATTCATTAAACCAAAAGGCATCTTATCATACATAAAAGTACCCCAAGGGGTGGTAAAGGCTGTCGTTTCTTTATCGTGTTCACAAACGACGATTTGATTATACTCGGAAAATCCGTCGATCATTGACATCCTATTTTCCCCAACTACTTTTTCTAAAACATGATACTTTAGGGTAGGGGGTAATTATCTTTGAGGGATGACTTATTAAGATTTCTAAAATCGACACACAATCTAATTTCCCAGTTTTTCTTTCTAACTGGGACTAGGTTTTCTACCCAATCTGAGTATCTCAGTGGTTCGATTATCTTTGCATCTAAGAGATTTTTGACTTCCTTTTCGATCACGGGCAATAAAATAGGATTAATTTGTCGAAGTTTCTTTCTAAAGGGTTTGACACCAGGCTTCAGGGGTATCTTATGTTCGATCACAGAGGTGTCATAGGTTCTCATCTCTTCATATGACCAAGTGAAAACGTCTTTGTACTTTCTAAGCAAATCTGCGTATTTATTTTTGGTTTCAGGGGATAGATACTTGGATAGCTTCACCATCTGAGGGTTTTCTTTAGTACCTATGTCGTAGTCTTCAACCTCTTTAGGTTGAGGCTGTAGACTGGATTTTGAAGGGATATCATGTTGATTGAATAATCTTTCCAAGGGAATCAGACCCTTGGGGATCTGGTTATTTTTAAGAACGAGCATTCGATGATTCACGGTTTTATCATGGAACTCTTGAGGATCCTCCCCTTTCTGCATGATCCAAATAGGATCGTTTTGGTTTTCTTGGTCAGCATGCATTTCAACAAACTCGTCTATAGATTCCAAAAAATCGGGAAGTTGTTCATCGTCCTCAAAGACTTGCCAATGTTGTATGTTATTTGGTATAGAAGGTCGGTGCCTCATTTGTATGTGGTACTTTAGTTTAAACACGGTGGGAGGTGTGAAAGTTGAGGCTGCCTTGGCTAACACATCAACCTGTTGGTTTTCAGTTCTAAGAATGAAATGAACTTTGACAGATGAGAAGAAATTTTCGATCAGATCCCAGACGCAATTCCTGTAGGATCTCAACCTAGGATGTTTGGCCTGGTATTGTTGGTTAACTTGTTTTATGATTAGCTCGGCGTCACCAAAGACTTCGAGGTTTTTTATTTTCATTCTCCTGGCAGCTTCTAACCCTAACACTAAGGCTTCGTACTCACATACATTATTAGTGTGGTTCTCATTCCACTGTAATCTATAGGAAAAGGGAATTATGAATTGATTATCGGGGGCCACCAGGAGTGCCCCAGCTCCAGCTCCAAAATAAGATGAAGCACCATCAAAAAACATCTTCCACACACCTAAGCTATATACATTTTCTTTTAATCCTTCTTTTTCTATTTTTTCTTCTGTACAGCTTTCGTCTACACCCATTTCAAACTCATCATCAATAGATAATATACAATTTCCTAAATCTTGGTCGGCAATATATACAGGGTGGTTATTTGGGTTATGTGGATCACCTACCATGAACGCCAACCTAGTTTCTTTGTAAAGACATGTGTATTGTCCTCCAAATACTGGAATTGTAGCATAGGTCATGTCAAGCTAGATATATCCCCCAAGTTTGGCACCCCATGACCTAGATAATAGCATACCATATTTAGGAGGGATATCAGTGACTACTATGTCCATGATAATGCTTTTAGTGGGTATTTGTGCCAGATTGACCACCAGGTCTTTAATCATACCTATGCATTTGACTTTTCTTGAATCAAATGAATATAAGTCTCCATATGGCATGGTGATTTCGAGTCCTAACTTCTCCATAATGGATTTTGGCATCACATTGTGGGATTCTCCAGAATCTAGCATACAGTTATGAAGTAGGTGGTCGAACAAGGTCAACGTGATATATAAGGGGGCAACAGTGTCTCTCGCACCTTCGAAATGCATACCAAAAACTATGTTTGGCTTGTCATCTTCTAAGTTGATGACATCGGCTTGGATTTCATCTTCTAAAAAACTAATCATCTTAGCAATTTGTTTTCTGTATATAGGATTTTTGGCTAGTTCAACAAGTGGGATAGGGATTTTGATTTTATTTATTTCGTTTTCCAGATTAAAATTTCCCAGGACCTTGTGGCTCTCTATGTTCGGGGCTTCCATTCCTTTTTTTTCCATCTTTTCTTTGTGGTGTGGACTTGGTTTCAGTCACAGGTTCCTGTGTTTTCTCAGCAGGTGTTCCTACTAACTTTGACTTGATAGGTTGTGTGTCAACAGTTTGGGATTTTGTAGTTTTTTTCTCAGCAACCTTTGGAGCTGCTTCATCAGTTTCGCCTTTAGGAAAATTACTTTTTGTTGGGGCAGTTAGAAGACTCTTGTTCCTAGGCCTCAAATTATATTTCTTGTGAAGTTCGACAATAATATCATCTACGATACCTTGATAGGTCAAATCTTCAGAAGTATATTTGCTAACATCGTCTTCCGATCTAATTTCATTATTTAAATATTTTGCGTAATCTTGTCTTGATAAATAAGGTGATTTATTATCATCGCCAAGATTATTTATATCCTCATCGAACTCTTCAAAATCTTCTAAGTCTTCTTCTCCAATGAAGTTTTCACCTTTGAAGGGGGTTGGAATTTTTTGATCTTCATTTTTTATTATTTTTTGTAGGGCTTGAGGATCAGGATTCCTTCTAAAATCCTTCCTAGGAAAATGATCCCTTTTTGTTTTTTCTAATTCCATTTTTGTGATCTTATTTGAAATTTGTCTAATTATCTTAGCCATCTCGTCTATTTTATCTCCCAAGGATTTCCCCGATCCTGAGGACCCACCTTGTTCTTTGAATTTCCTATTTTCTTTATTCCTGATTTCTATTTTTGCTTTTAATTTCCCTGATGCCATCATGTTTGATTCAATCTCTAAAGAATCATATTGCATTTTGGTGAGATCTATTGATCTCCTTTCTCTCAATAATAGAGCGAAATCAGGATCAAAGGCTCCAGTGAAAGTCACATTTGCTGCAGGTTGAGAAGGTTTGACCTCGACCGAGATTTTATTATACAACTTGTTAAACCTTTGCGTGAACTCGAGAACCGATTCTAAGTTTTTCCTTCTAAGGGCTCTGAATTTAGCTAGGTAATAGACATGGTCTTTCCTCTCCCCCCATTGTCTGATAAACACATTTTCAATTTGTTCGTAAGATCTTAGAGATCCGAGAGCTAAGGCTGGGAACCAGGATCTCACTTTTCCTTCGAAAGTTTGAACGAGGAGTCGTGCTCAATTCCAAGGATGTTGGTGAATTGGTTGAAGAAATTTATGTGTTCTTGAGCAGTTAGATCTCCTTCCCCTGTAAAATTTGGAATACTTTTCATATAATTTTCGGGAAGGTCATGAAGGGGAATAGGGAGGACAAGGGAGGCGTATCTGGTAGCTACCTTAGCGAAGATTCAAGGAAGTGGTGCTTGACTGCCTGTTGGTCCTCCTGGGGCACCGCCCCCATCTCTTGCGCCTCCATGTGAAACCATTGATAGATTCGAGGCTGAATCTCTGAGTGTGTGAGGAGAGGGCTCCCGGAAGTCTAGGGAATATTCCTCAAGAAAAGAGAACGTATCGTATGAAAGGGGAAGTGAGATAGATCTTTCAAGTGTTTCGTTAAAGCTCAACTGCGTAAAATCAGGCTGACAAATAGTATTTATAGGTGAGATTATTTGTCTAAGGGATCTTCATGATTTTAAAATCTTTTCCGGATCAGAGACTGGCGAGGTTTGCTTATCGTCTGGTTTCTTTTTGGTGTTGTTTCGGCTAATAGCCAGTTTACTTATCGTGGAGTCGCCAAGTGAAAAATATAGGTAGCCTTAAAAGGTTTTCTATCTTTGTTCACTATCAAATAAAGGAAGTGTCAATGTCGTTCTTCCCAGGGAAAAGTTTCGTTTCTTCATTCCCCGACAACAACACCAAAAAGATGTTGTTCCTGAGTTTATACTTTAAGGCTCTAAAGTACACTGTCAAGGCATCCATAAAGATAAAGGTAATTAAAGGGTAAAAATCAAAAGGAAGGATAAATTAGATTTGGTTTCCCAACTGCCTCTGTCTAGCTTCCCTTTGTTCTTGGATGATAATATCTCTCTCAATAGCTGCCCATGAACGTTCTAATTCAACCTGGTTAGTCGTTGTTTGCAGAATAGTATTAAAAAGGTTCAAAGCAATGCTAGTTTGATCTTGGAGACCAGGTTCTTGTTGGACACACCTACCACACTTAGAGGGGGGGGTGAATGAGTGTGGGGTTCTTTTTCCCAAAACTTCCCTCTTGCACAAAAACTTATCAATTAGCATTCAACATTTATTCATT
>JZKD02S1810696.1:305985-316177 GCA_000966675.3 Picea glauca
TTTATTTATTACTTCTCATTATTGGATAATAATTCTACATTGATATAACATTTGAAGAAAAAGGATTATAATTACGTTATTACTAATTCACCCCCCCTCTCAGTAATCCAACAAGTTGATCCATATTCTTGATCAACTTGGTGTTTTCATTTAACCACCCTTAGGATTTTCCTTACCCTTTTTCTTTCTTATTTTCTTTTTCTCTCATATCAAATATTTTTGAATACTTAGTCATTTTTCAAACAATACAGAGCGAGGTAGCACAATTCTCAAGTTCGAAGGTCTATAGGTTCGTCAAGATGTAGTTTTTCATTCACGCTACTTACATTTCATACCTTTTACATCCATAAACTTATTAATTCACTTTTACCTTTTTATACTTAGTCACTTTTCGAAAATGCAGATGCAGAGTTACATATCATTTGTCAAACTTTCTTGAGTTCCCAGGACCGCAGGTCCGCAACCCCACATTCACCAAAATGCACTGTTCCTTTTTATTCTCCGAATTATATATTTTTTCACTTTTTCGACACTTAGTCAATTTTCACCAAAGTGGATGCAGAATTACATGTTTCCCATAGTATTTTACTTGAGTTCCTAGGTCCATAAGTCCGCACTTTCATATATATTTTAAACAATTAACCATATTTTTAAATCCAATGCGGACCTCCTCAACCTTACTCATATTCACATTCACAAAGTCCGCATATCCACATGTCTGCATTTCCGTTTCATACATTTTACACTTCCCGTTTCACATTTTGCACCTTCATACTTAGCAATTTAAACTCACTATGATATCACATCACTACTTCCCATTACATTTATTACCTCCTCCATATCAATTGCCACTTGTAGAAGCATAATACAATTATTAATTTCATGACACGTCGATTAAATCTCACAATTAATCCAAATCTCATGTGAATCGACAATATTAAAAGAAATATGTATGATTGATTGAGTTCTCAAGACAATACATGGTGAAATTAAATAAAATCAAATTTTCCAAGTTGTAAGTATTGATAGTAGCGCCACCTTTCATCAAAAAGAAGAAAATAATGTCAAGTAAGAAAAAGGAATTGTATTGCAGAGATACACTAAACACATTGGGCTGTGAGAATCAAGAGTTTAAGTGGTCCAAAGCATACAATTACTAAACAAATCTTTCTTCGACAGAGAAGAAAACAAACTTAATATGGACCTCGGGAATAACATTAGGAGGTTGTGTTTTGGAAGTGACAAACTTGAAAGAGATTGTTCAATCGTGCACAAACAAATTCATCTCTGAATGAAGAATAATTCAATTGCACGGTCATCAACCCATTTCTCTAGCTCCTTCAACATTATCCAAAATGCCATGACTTCCTGCACCTACTATGTGATTCAAGAGTGGAGAGGCTGACGGATTTATGAAGAAGCATAAAGGAGGAAATAGGTTTCTAAGAAATTATTTGGACGACCCAACCAGTAACCCTGCAACTTCCAGGATTGAGGTAACTTCATTGAAATGCACGTACAAATAATTTGCATGGTTATTCACCCACATTATCAGTCTATAATCTATTGCATTTGTATAAAGAAATGTTATATATTCCATACATTATGCATTGCATGAAAAATCCATCATTGATTGGGGTTATCTTATATCAAATGAAATCTCCTTATAATTGAATAACCTCAAAAAGGCTTGAAAGATTTATATGACTTCTTACTTCATTTTCTCCATCTCTTATGGCCATGTGTTTGAAGACTTACCACAAGAAAACATGTTTATTTTAAGTTAGATCTATTCTATGCATGGTATTTGGTCCTCTATAGACATCAAGCTTAGTACAATTTTTACCTAGTTCATAACAATTTCATTTCAGAATTCAAAAAATTGATGTTTGGTTAGAGCACATCGAGACTATCCCTGACAACAAATGCCTTTTTCTCTAGGAAAGGGGCTTATGATTTTTCTGAAGAATTTATTGTGATTAGATTCTTTGGTAGTAAGGAGAAGTTGTTCCTTTTACCATTGTATAAATTAGACAAACTCTTTGTCGGATAAATATGCAGATGATACAAGACTTGGGCTCACTTCTTCCATGATAAGAGGAAAAACCAATTTATACCCTTACCATGGAAAATTGAGAATTCTACTATCAAACATATAACACACCTTAATGAATTGGCAGGACATCGTGAACAAATGGGCTTTAAAGAAGAAAAATTTGTTGATATTTTTTACCCAAACAACAAATTTACTGCACACATGGAATTAGTAGGATACTCTTCACACTTCACCAGAATTGAACAATTTTAGGAGGGTGGAAAAGATAAAGACCCACCGAGGAAAAATATCGAAAAAGTACATATTACATATACTCCTGTAAAAAGGAAAAGGAATACATCATCATCTGGGTTAAGAATACCTGAAGTCTAGGAGAATCCCCATGCAATGGACATGGATAAAATCATTCAAGAACCTAGCTGGTCTACACAAAGGTTATTAGAAACAAGGGAAACTGATGATGCTATGATTACCCAGGATCCAAAAATATATGAAGAGGAATCTACCAGTCTGCACCATGCGACATACAATCATGAGACTAAGAAATTGTTGTTGGAAAAAGTGAATACCAAGAATAAAAGGTCATCAGAACGATGAAAATATTCAATTGATTTTGATGGAGTAGCACCATAAAAAATGCAAAATTCCATGGAGATACTGGCAAGGCCTTGAAGAAATCAATTGATAACATGGAAAAGGAAAATTTAGAACTGAAGAGAAGGATAAAGGAATTAGAATTTTCTTTGGTACTAGGACCATTATTTCCCAAACCTTTAAGTTCAATCCAACTTGCACTTGTGTTAGAGGATACCCTGGAAAGTAGCACAAAATACAAGGGCTCATCAAACTTATTGCAATATATAAGAAAATATATTGGTGACAACATACAAAAGAGAATTGATATAATTCAAGAAATTTGGGAGCTTTCCCAAAGTATTTCTAGCTTTTCATCCAAAATATAGAATTTCAAAGAATACTTGCAAAATGATTTGGAAAGCGATGAAGGATTTTTCAAGGAATTTGTAAATACATTTTCATCCAAAGTCTCAAACTTAAATGAAGCACGAAGGAAAGATAAAAAAACTTCCTTCACCTTACCATATGAAACAAATCAATGCATGCTAGCTAAGGAGAATCAAGGAATTAAGAGAAATGATAAGTGAAACTGATGTCTTAAGAAATTAAAAGAGTGATTTATTTCTCAAACTTGTTAGTCTTACTAAAGAATTAAATGGTCCCAATTTATTTATGGATACCATGATCCTATCAAAATAATCTTTAATGGGACAAATTAATGCATTGAAATTCGCTTGGGAAAATGAATTTACCAAAACGATAGAATGTTTTGCAGATGAAGTTGAAAAATGGTTAGTTTGGTATATCAACAAGAACAATGAAGTGGATGACACGTTTCATCAATAGAAGATATTTTTGAGGGAATTTGAAAATCAATTGTTTGAAATTAAAATTCAACATGAAATTTCCATAGCACCTTTAAGGGAATACATTGAGGAGTGGTTGAAAAATGCATTAATCAAAATTATTGAATCAAAAAATAAAGAAGCATTTACAACAATTATGCCACCTCAACCACAACATACACGTATAAAGGAATCAATTGTAAGAAAGTAAAGGTTACAAGTGCTTTCCATCATAGTGAGTCAAGAAACAACCTTATTCCCTTTTCTGTCTTTTTCTTATATAATCATTTTTCACATTGTCTTTTATTTCCCAGTACTATGTAAAAGCCAGGATGACCCTTTATTGTCTTTCTCTCTTCTTCTGGGACTTTTCATTTTATGGTCCGTGGGAGTGAATCCCAGTCCTCTGAGAAGGGATAATGCATAATTTTTCTTTAACGATATTTTAGTTTTTATTTAAAGACTTATATTATTTTTGAGACTCCAAGAGAACTACTTGGGATACTACATTATTGTATTCTCAAAGACTTTGATTTGAAGATGGAGTTTCCAAATGTTTTATGCGTTTCCAAATGTTTTATCTATCATAATATTTTTGTTGTTGAATGGAATGATAATTTAAAGTTCTCTTGTCTATGCAGTCCATCTTTCTTGTCTCTATTTATTGCAGATATATTTTACCATCTTGATGAATGTTGTGATGGAAATTTCAACCTTTTACTTATCATACTCATCTTCTTTATCCATGTTATAAATATTGTATATATTTGTTTTCTTTTTGAAAGGTATCTGGTCCCTATTCTAGATATTGTTTTAAATATGAATGTTAGTTTTTTTTTTTCTTCAGATTTTGTCATAAATTTATAAGAAAAAGAGAAGTACCACCTCTCTAAAAACACATGGGGATTCATATCCTCATGAGGTTGACCTTAATATCGTAAAACACTATTTTATATAAACACCATGCTGTCAATTGTTTCATGTGCGAATTAGAGAATAAGCAGTACCATTGTCCAAAGAAGTTGATGAAAATTCCACAAAATCAGGAGGTCGAACCATTCTCCTTGCTGTAAAGCTTGTTCTTCGAGGGTTCCCTCAAAATCGAAGTCATGGCGTCAAATTAAAAAGGTGGTGGAATATAACCTTGACAATTTTGGATAGAATGCACATAGTGGGTTCTTGATCATAAGCTACAAGATTGAGTGGATGCATACCAATCTCTGTATGGGCGAAATGTTGAATTCAAAACAGAGGGAGAGAATTTAAAGAAACCAATACAAGAGGAAAACAAGTGGAAATATTGGTCATTAAGAGCCATAGTACCAACAATATAGAATGAGACAATGGTCCCACACTTATGGTAATAGAGGAAGTAAATGTCATGATCTTGGGCAGGACAAGGTGAATAAAACATGGAGAAATGTGGAGATGTAGAACCCTTATGTTGTCACCCACAAGACACTTATTTTTTCCACTTATACCCTATTTTTTGCATTTAAACGTAGCCTAATGCCACCCATTTCCATCAATTTAAGCCTAAGACCCCTTGACAAGTATTATGAGGTAAAATTTGTTTATTTTACTATTACCCCTAAGTTCTTAATAGATTAACAAGGGTTTCTAGGATATATTGCTAATAATGAATGTTAGATTAATTCATGTACCATTACATATATTTTCGCACCAGTATAGTTGTTCTCGTACTCGAATTCCAAGATTCACATACATGTGCGTGCTCATATTAGATTTGGTTGCTTGGGTATTGGAGGTATGAATGCTAACATGGATGTCAACCTGTCATTTTCTTTCCAGTCCTCTCCTTGTCATCATGGAGCTCCAAGTCAACCATCAGGCATGCATTCCAGTGCATAACGAGATCGGAGTTGAGATTCACGATATATTTGGTTGTTATTCGTATGCGTAAATGTCATATGAATAGAAAAACATCAATTCTCGATTTGATTGTTTTTCCTAAGTTTGTATTGATGGTAAACAAGTCATGATCAATTTGATCTCATAAGATATGTACCTATTTTTTCCCCTGGTTCTCGTGGCCGATGTTATCTTCCAAAGACTCAGAATCTTGTTATATAATCTATCATACTTTGTAGATCAGGGGAGCTAGAGGTGAAGTCATGACGTTGTAATTTTGGAGATAAGATAATGCTATTGTAATTCCGAGATCAATACATATTTGTTTTTCAAGCACCATTAAACTCTATGTTTTACTTCCATATGATGCAAGTGTTGTAACTTTAATTTTTACTCTATTTTAATAAAATCTCAGATTTAATTAACGATACATATGAGTTTGTGATCTCTTGAGTTCCTTTCTCTCTCGACCGGGATATGCAAGGGCTCACCTCTCCTCAAGATGTTGAACTAAGTGTACAATGCTTATTCTAGATTGTTTTTTTTTTTCACATTTCATTATATTCCAATATTTAACTTGTGTTAATTTCATTAATTTGTGTGCAGTGATAAGTTTGTTCTATATCAGATCGCTCTAGAAATTCCACATAGAATCACATTCTGAGATGTTTGATAACATATGTCTTTTCACATATTGATTATTTTATTTAAATGATGTTACTTTTAAGCCTGAGATAGATCCATTGATGGTTGGTTGGTTTGGTTTGCATAATTGTTCTATGTCTCATTGGAATTATTTTACAATTGAAAAGTTGGTTTGATCATTGCTTGCTACTACTTTTCTGATTCTATACATAATGAAGAAACTTCTATTTTCTTTATTTTTATGAATACACTGGTAAACAAATTTCTTAAGAACTAATCCATCACCAATGTGGGATTGTATGAATTCTTAATACAAAAGATTACATTTTGGTACCTACCTGTGGGATTAGATCTAAGAGTTCAAGTTATTGTTTTGGATGCATTGTGAATGAGAGAATGTGGTAGAATTTGGTAACAAGACTTATTTAAATCACAATTTCACAGGAGTTACCTCTATGAATGTGAAAGTCTTGAGCCATTAAACACGATTTTTTTGTCACATATATCTCATTACACAGGGTTTTATTGTTTTTGTTATTACCCCGCTACTGGTAAATTCTCCATTATGTTTGTGGAATGCATCTCAAGTTTTGAGTAACCTGTAGCAAACTGATCTGATACGTCAGCCTAAGTGCCACTTTGTTGATGTATTAGAGTAGATTTTATTTTTATCATTAGGTGAACTTTATTTTAACTATATCCAACCTCATTTCCTAGCATGAACATTATCTTGTTTTAGTGAAATATTGCTTATTGGATTTTTAAGGGGATCAGAATATTATCTTGTTAGAGATTGAAATTGATTTAGTATTTTTATTTTCGTTTCTTTTCATGTTTGATGAGTTGATTGAGTGTTGGTGTGGAGTGATTGTCCTTTGAGACCATAGAGCGGACTTAGACTTAGCCTTAGACTTCAAGATTTTGCCTACACATATTGTGTTTACATCTCATAAGTTTATGAACCAGTTTGACAAGTAAATAGGGTTTATTAAATTGACAATTAATTTTCCCAACAATACTCATATTTTTTTTCTCTTAATCACAATTTTTGTATCACCAAAAACAATTCTTCCAATCAAAAGTTATGTGTTTTTTTGTAAGTAAGAAGATTTTATTTCTCGTTATCAAAATTCACATGAAAACAGAGTCTTTGCTAGTGCATGGGTTTCCTTGACATGAAACCAACCCAACATAGTTGATGTCCATGTCTAAAATTATCCCCAATATTAAAAAAATAGTACATCCAGTGAGACAAAATGATGTCTATGTCTCTTTAAAAGACATTATCTATAATAGCTTCTACTAAAGGCAAAAATATGCAAACAGAAACAAAAAATGTTGCCAGTAAATGCATCCATCAGATAACATTACTAGAACCTTGACCTTCAGACAGAGGAAACTACTCATTCATCAACAGGGGAACTGGGATTTGTAGCAGCACAACACCCTGAGCCAATATTACGAAATCTTGGCACTTGAACTCGTCATTGGCGTGCATGGATATCAACCAAGAGAGATGTTAGTTCATTAATTCTTGATTGAAATTCAAGTCTGCTATATCCTTATGAATTTCAAATATCAATTAATTCATATGACCAAGAGCATTTACAGAGGAAAATTCAACGATTGGTATCTGTTGCACCAAAAGGAGGGTGTTGGGGACCACCAAGCAATGATTTGTTGTCCATTTCAATGGTTTTTTGAGGAGAGGGGCACTGACAACTGCTATCTCCTTTCACTACCTATGGAATCGCCTCCCATTCAACTTTGCAACCCTGGTATGAGACTTCTTCCTACCCATGAGTTGATCCATATTCTTGATCAACTTGGTGTTTTCATTTAACCACCCTTAGGATTTTCCTTGCCTTTTTTCTTGCTTATTTTCCTTTTCTCTCATATCAAAGTTTTTTGAATACATAGTCATTTTTCAAACAATACAGAGAAAGGTAGCACAATTCTCAAGTTCGAAGGTCTTTAGGTCCGTCAAGCTGTAGGTCTGCATCCACGCTACTTACATTTCATAACTTTTATCTCCGTAAAATTCTTAATTCATTTTTACCTTTTTATACTTAGTCACTTTTCGAAAATGCAGATGTGGAGTTTCATATCATTTGTCAAACTTGCTTGAGTTCCCAGGACCATAGGTCTGCAACCCCACATTCACCAAAATGCACTTCTCCTTTTCATTCTCCTAATTATATATATTTTCACTTTTTTGACACTTAGTCAATTTTCACCAAAGTGGATGCAGAATTACATGTTTCCCATAGTATTTTACTTGAGTTCCTAGGTCCATAAGTCCTCACATCTGTATTTATCTTAAACAATTAACCATATTTTTAATTCCAATGCAGACCTCCTCACCCTTACTCATATTCACATTCACAAATTCCACATATCCGCATGTCTGCATCTCCGTTTCATACATTTTACACTTCCCATTTCACATTTTGCACCTTCATACTTAGAAATTTCCACTTGCTATGATATCACATCACCACTTCCCATTACATTTATTACCTCTTCCATATCAATTTCCACTTGTCCAAGCATAATACCATTATTAATTTCATGGCACGTCGATTAAATCTCACAATTAATCCAAATCTCACATGAACCGACAACATTTTTTATTGATATAGTTCGCAATACAATACATGCTGAAATTAAATAAAATCAAATTTTCCAAGTTGTAAGTATTGATAGTAGCGCCACCTTTCATCAAAAAGTAGAAAATAATGTCAAGTAAGAAAAAGGATTTGCATTACAGAGATATACTAAATACATCAGGTTGTGAGAATCAAGAGTTTAAGTAGTCCAAAGCATAAAATTACTACAAATCTCTTTCTCCGACAGACAAGAAAACAAACTTAATCTAGACCTCAGGAATAACATTAGGAGGTTGTGTTTTGGAAGTGACAGACTTGAAAGAGATTGTTCAATGGTGCACAAACAAATTCATCTATGAATGAAGAATAATTCAATTGCAGGGTCATCAACCCATTTCTCTAGATCCTTCAACATTATCCAAAATGCTACGACTTCCTGCACCTACTATGCGATTCAAGAGTGTAGAGGTTGACGAATTTCTGAAGCAACATAAAGGAGGAAATAGGTTTCTAAGAAATTATTTGGAAGACCCAACCATTAACCCTGCAACTTCCAGGATTGAGGTAACTTTATTGAAATGCATGTACAAATAATTTGCATGGTTATTCACCCACATTATCGGTCTAGAATCTACTGCGTTTTTATCAAGAAATGTTATATATGCCATACATTATGCTTTGCATGAAAAATCCATCCTTGATTGGAGTTATCTTATATCAAATGAAATTTCCTTCTAATTGAATAACCTAAAAAAGGCTCGAAAGATTTATATGAATTCTTACTTCATTTTCTCCATCTCTTATGGCCATGTGTTTGAAGACTTACCACGAGAAAACATGTTTATTTTAAGTTGGAGCTAGTCTATGCATGGTATTTGGTCCTCTATAGACATAAATCTTAGTACAATTTTTACCTAGTTCATAACAATTTGATTTCATAATTCAAAAAAATGATGTTTGGTCAGAGCACATCGAGACTATCCCTGACATCAAATGCCTTTCTCTCTAGGAAAGGGGCTTATGAATTTTCTGAAGAATTTAATGTGATTAGATTATTTGGTAGTAAGGAGAAGGATTTCATTTTACCATTATATGCATTAGACAAACTCTTTGTCAAATAAATATGCAGACAATACAAGACTTGGGATCACTTCTTCCATGATAAGTGGAAAAACCGAGTCATACCCTTACCATGGAAAATTGAGAATTTTACTATCAAACATATAACACACCTTAATGAATTGGCAGGACATCATGAACACGTGGGCTTGAAAGAAGAAAATTTTCTTGATATTTTTGACCCAAACAACAAATTTACTGCACACAAGGAATTAGTAGGATACTCTTCACACTTCACTAGAATTGAACAATTTTAGGACGGTGGAAAAGATAAAGACTCATTGAGGAAAAATATCAAAAAAGCGCATATTACATATGTTGGATCATTTTTTCATTGATGCAAATGGTTTGATTGATTGATGTCAAGTGATTGATTGATGTCAAAGGATTGATTGATTGATGATTGATCTAATATAATATGTATTGTCCTTGATGAGAATGCATAGATGAAGATGGATCAATGAGTTGTC
>JZKD02S1810696.1:316227-336157 GCA_000966675.3 Picea glauca
GGAAAGTGGTTAACCCTAAAAATAAGGAAAATAGGTTAAGTGACCTAGAAATGGGTTAAGTGACCTAAAAGAAGAAATCGTTATTTAAATGATAAAGTAAGGTGACAAAGTCAAGATGGATTATTTAAATAATAAAGAGAAGTGAAAAAATCAAGAAATGATAAAGTAAGATGAGAAAATCAAGAAGGAATATTTAAATGATAAAGTATTGGAGAAACTTCTATTTATGGAAAGTGGTTAACCCTAAAATAAGGAAAATAGGTTAAGTGACCTAGAAATGGGTTAAGTAACCTAAAAATGGGTTAAGTGACCTAGAGGATGAAAGTATAAATAAGATAGAAATGGTATCTTGTAGATGATACTTTTTGTGGATCAATGGAGAGCTTCTTGTGAGAATATCTTTTGGAGTATTGATGGAGAGATTCTTGAGCATTTTTGGTATGGAACACTTGAGAATATTGAATATATACAGGTGACTGAGGTAACCAAGTATATCTAATCCAAATTTCAGAAGGAAGGTGAATAAAAGAGGTCTGGAATTGAAGGGAGGATAAATTCTTTTGATGATGCTTTCTATGGTATGTTATTTACAGGTCATCTCACCATTTTCGCTATACCTTTTTTTTCTATAATGATTCAGACCGTGAAATTTCTATGCCATTGAGAAAACATACCTCTTGTGGGTCGTTGTATTTTGGGAGTTACACTCCGTGGAAAATAGGGTTTGTGGCTAGTCCTAAAACTAGTCAAAAACAGGTGTTTTGGGTAACAACGTCATAACTTCTTCATAACAGATCTAAATCCAGTGAGACCAAATGTGTTGGTTAGTGTATAGTCTGTAGTATGTTTTGTGACAGTTTTAGATCAATTCAATGAACATGTTGTGCGGGGAACGCTCTACAAAGTCGCTCTCTAGAATAAGCCAAAATTCAACAAGGTATGCCATTTTTTATATAACTCCTTTTCTGAGAGGTTCCAAGTAGTACCACCTGGAGGAATTACATAAAAAACACTAAATAACATTGTGTATCAGTTTCATATCTTTATTCATTACAGGTACAAAGTTATGATTATTTCAAGTTGGGGTTGTTGACTAATCCAAAACTAGTCATGGTTGAGACAAACAGTTGACGAGTTGGCACATACATGAGGTGTATAGTTGATGATTTTGGTACATATTGATGAGTCATTGTTGATGATTAGTTGACACATTATTGGTATATACTTGGTACATGGTTGGATGCACTTGTTTATGGTACATGTTGATTACAGGTTGTTTGGCACAGGTTGGTGCATGGTTTATGCACTTGTTTATGTTGACAGATTGATATCTGTTGAGGATTGTTGCCTCACCTCAGTTGGTGCTGAGAATGTAAGCTCAGTATTTCATATAGAGCCGTTTCTCTTGTAGAGTTGTACTCTATTCAGTTGTTGTTGAAAAAACCCTGGATTGAAGTCCATAATAAAAAGAAAAATTGTACATACATCTTGTGTTCTTTGTGTTCCTTGCGGAGATGATTTGTTGATGATATGTTGTTGATATATGTTGCTGATATGTATTCACATCTAACTAATTATAAATGACAACAATGAGTAATGAGCAAATTTTGAATATTAACTAAGGAGTTTTTGTGTAAGAGGGAAGTTTTGGGAAAAGGATCCCCACACTCATTCAGCCCCCCTCTAAGTGTGGTAGGTGTGTCCAACAACATATACTCCTATAAAAAGAAAAAGGAATACATCTTCATCCGGGTTAAGAATACCTGAAGTCTAGGAGAATCCCCATGCAATGGACATGGATAAACTCATTCAAGAATCTAGCTGGTCTACACAAAGGTTATTAGAAACAAGGGAAACTGATGATGCTAAGATTACCTAAGATCCAAAAATATATGAAGAGGAATCTATCAGTCTGCACCACGCGACACACAATCATGAGACTAAGAAATTGTTGTTGGAAAAAGTGAATACCAAGAATAAAAGGTCATCAGAACGATGAAAATATTCAATTGATTTTGATGGAGTAGCACCATAAAAAATGAAAACTTCCATGGAGCTAATGGAAAGGCCTTGAAGCAATCAATTGATAACATGGAAAAGGAAGATTTAGAACTGAAGAGAAGGATAAAGGAATTAGAATTTTCTTTAGTACCAGAACCATTATTTCCCGAACCTTTAAGTTCAATCCAACCTGCACTTGTGTTAGAGGATACCCTGCAAAGTAGCACACAATACAAGGGCTCATCAAACTTATTTCAAGCTATAAGAAAATATATTGGTGACGACATACATAAGAGAATTGATATAATTAAAGAAATTTGGGAGCTTTCCCAAAGTATTTCTATCTTTTCATCCAAAATATAGAATTTCAAAGAATACTTGCAAAATGATTTGGAAAACGATGAAGGATTTTCAAGGAATCTGTAAATACATTTTCATTCAAAGTCTCAAACTTAAATGAAGCACAAAGGAAATATCAAAAACTTCCTTCTCCTTACCATATGAAACAAAGCAATCCATGCTAGCTAAGGAGAATCAAGGAATTAAGAGAAATGATAAGTGAAACTGATGTCTTAAGAAATTAAAAGAGTGATTTATTTCTCAAACTTGTTAGTCTTACTAAAGAATTAAATGGTCCCAATTTATTGATGGATACCATGATCCTATCTAAATAATCTTTAATGGGACAAATTAATGCATTGAAATTCGCTTGGGAAAATGAATTTACCAAAACTATAGAATTTTTTGCAGATGAAGTTTGTTATCGCTCTGTAAATTCCCAGAGGTTGTCTCTAGGTAGAAGAAATTTACTAGAGGTAACTTTATCCAACCACTTCAAAACTGGGATCTATCCCTTCCAGTTTCAAAGAGGGATCTCTTTGTAAAATTTAACTTTGTTTTAGATTTTAGATGTTAGGCTAGTTAAATAAATGAGATTGTGTTGTTTGTTTTATAAAAATGGCTGGAATATTGCTTATGCATCCATTGGGATATGGGGTCTGTTTTATAAAGTTTGAGATCAACAAATAGATTTTACAAGGTATTTTCATAGGGCAGGATAATGCAACTGTTAGATCCTTTAGAAATTAAATGATGGATAACAGAAAAGGTGAGATAATCAATTATAACCAAGAAGCATTTAAGAATTTCTTAATCATAACATCAGAAGATAAACATTTAGATATTTAAAAGCCAGAAACAGAGTATACAAAGATAAATTTTGCAACTTCAACTTCTTTTAAATGATCAAATATAGAAAACATAAATGATTACGAAGATAGGAAAAACCATTCAACTAAGAGAGGAAAACATCACCGACAACTAACATGCATGAATCCCGTAAAATGTCATTTTATTACTAGTAGATCTTTGATAAAAATTACAATACTTATAACTTGCTTAGGCGTAAATATCAATCCTTGGTACTTCAAAAATTGAAGTATATATATATAAAAGATTACAATCGATCCTGTCATTAATGATCGTGACATGGAATAATCTAATGCTAACTAACTAGATAACATAATACTAAATTGTAGGAACTGCTTATGATCTGTCGAATTTTCCATGCTGATTTTGGGGGAAGTTGTTGGCGAGTCATCAACTTGACTTTGACTATTCTGGATGTTGAATTGTATGTCCACATCATATTTTACTTGATCAATTCACACAACTCTTCCCATCTTTTTTGATTTGGGATAGTGACTTTTAGCAACCTGCGGTAGATTTCATCCATCTCTGTATATTTGGAAAAAGTTGGTTTGGTGATAAAAATGTACTTGATTTCATGTTGGAGATTGAGATCCAACTGGAGAGTTTCTAGGAATGCCTTTCCTATTATGCTTCCCTGTATCCCTAAGAATTTGGAGCTGTTCTTTTCCACCATGGAAATATTTTTATTGTAGTCGGGAAGTGTCATCAACTTGTCATTTAGAACCAATAAACTAGGAAGACCATTCTTTTGTAATGCTTCGATCTTGCTGAAGAATCTTTGAAATCCGCTCTCCATGATTTGGGATTTCTCCTCCAGTTTCAACATCAATCCTCTTTTAGTCAGAAATTTCTTGACTTCAAGGATGGTCTCCATCCTATCCTCAATCTTCAAGTTTTCCAGCTCTTCTTTAGTTTTTGAATTGAGAAACCTGATGAGTTCATTTGCTTCTGTGGGTATTTCTCCCAACTCTCCCTTGATCTTGTTGATGGCCTTATTTCTCCAAGACACCAGCTCATGTTGTTCAAACATGATTTGCATCATGGGCCAGATTTCATTTATGGATTTGGATATATCCATCCAAATGGTCTCTTTGGCTTCTGCTAGTGTTTTTCCCACAACTGTATGATTTTGCAGTTGTTGTAGATCCTTCTTCAGTTTTTCTAATGTGTGTCTCTCTGTATTGAAGCTGGCTTGGAAAGATGATTTAAGCTCCTAGAGATTCTCTATCTCTTTTTCCATCCTTTTTATTTCTAATTCTTGTAAGGTCATCTCTTCCATTGATCTTGCTAGCTCCACATATTTTTCTAGAGCTGTCAATGGGGTGACTGATGGAAGTTCTGCTGCGGTAGTTGTTGAAGCTGTTACTATGCTAAATCCTGTGAGGGGAACTACACTTAGTGGGATGAATTCCATGGGTGTTACCTATTCCTTCTCCTTTACTCACCTTTCCATCTCTGCTTCCATCTCTTTTATCTGTGCATTTTGTTCCATGATTAGCTTTAGCATCTCCTCCTTCTCACCTTCTATCTCAACCATCTCTTTGGCTTGTGAGTCTTTTGTAGCAGACAACTTTAGTTGTTTCCTCAAAGATGCTATGTCAACATTCTTTTTCTTGAGCATATCCTCAGCTGTTTTCACATTTGAGGGGTCATACCCAATTTTGAGCACCAATTATTCTAAGGACTTAATCCTATTATCCTTTGCAAAGGATGATATTTTGTCCATCTTTAATTGGGTTTGAACGTTGTTAAGAGAAACTTGTAATTTGGCAGCAGAAGTGGAAGCGTTGGCCAATGTTGATAAAACCATCTCTCCAGTCTGCCTATGCAAATCCATCTAGTCAGCTGGATGTACAACCTTAGCATCAAATTCAAGTGTGGATCTTTTGTAGTCAGTGATTTCCTTTGGATGAGGTACTTGTGCCTACAAAAAGGCCATGTACATTCTCTCGTTCTCTATGTTGAAATCAAAGAGAATCCTATGCTTTGCAGTTGATGTTTTCTTCCAGAATTGAGCATAAGTGATGCTGTCCAACCTCTCATTTTTCTTCTTAATCATATCGTATTTCTAAAAAATACTCAACATTGCAGACCCTTTAGTTGGTTGATTAATCAGTGAGGTGTCATTCTGCTTCTTGGATGAAGGGGTAGACGTGATCTGCTGGTTGCTAGAGAAAAGAGATGCCTACTCTCCATCGACCACTGTGGTAGACTGGGTCTCTTCCTCTCCAGACTTGCCAGTTGTGTGACTAATCTTGGGCCTTTTTGTGTAAACCTGGAACTCTTCCGATGACATTTTAGTGATTTAAGGTGAGTCATCCTTCCTGAGTCTTTTCTCCTTAGGTACCTGTGGTGTAGTGGTTTGTGAGATGAGATCTAGAGGAAGTTGTGGTTCTCTGTCCTCTAGAGTGTTGGCCTCCCACTCTTTTTGATTCACAAATTTCTTGATCTCTGGTTTGAGTGCATGAGCATATGGAGAACTTTTGTTCTTCGATCTCATCTTTGCAATAATCCCACACGGATCATAGTGCCAAAGGAAAATGGTGCCAAAATTCATCTCCTTCGGTATCTTGTCTGCCTCTTCCCCAACAACTTGACTGTTGCAGATAAATGATCTTATCTTCCCTTTAATTCTCAACTATTGTTTCTTCTTAAAAGATACAAAATGTATGTTGTTTGATTTTATCATTTGCCTAATGTATTCCAAAGAAAATATCCTAACAGGAACATATCTAGGAAGTTTATAAGGAGCCAACTCACATCCATACATTCTGATTTTCATGTGATTCTGATCCAAATACCAGTCTCCAGTCTTGGTGAGCTCCGAGAGGTGTAAAATTCTTTGGATCTCCTCATTTATCCTCAGCTCTTGTCTACCGTTGAGCATGCTCACCACTGGGTGGTAAAACTGCTCAATAAATTGTTTGAAATTAAACTCTGTAGAGTTTTTTCTGAGTAGCGAGGTTCATGAAGTGACAGGCTGTGGTTTGTCATCCTGGTCCATTTTCTGCATGGGAAAAGGAAACTTATCTTCTTGAAAGAATATGAACATGTAAGCCAGTATTGAAGAATACCAGAACATGCCTTCTGTGGGAAATTTGAACAGTTGCTCATTCATGTTCTTGGCTAGGAAACTGTTGTAGTCAAATTGCATGGTGGCTTTTTCTTCAACAGAGAAAATAGATAGGAAACCCAAGATGGGCTCATCCCCCCATTTGTCTGAGAAATAACTGAGCAAACAACATAACGATGAAATGATTTGGTTACCTTTTTATGAAAACATGGAGGAAAGGTAAGGGGGATGTTTCTTGGGAAATTGTGCATCCTATGGGAGGAAAAGCTCAAAAATATGCTCTCTCTGGGGAAAAGACAGATTCTAGTATATTTGAGTTAGAAATTCAATGGTGAAAGGAGAGGGGGATTTGACTTTGGATATTTGCATGATTTGGTCAATGGCCTCGGGTGTGATAGTGAAAAGGGTTTCTCCAGATGATGAAACAATGTCTCTCTGATTGGGAAGGTAATGCGCCTGACACTTGAGGGAAAACTCGGGAAAATGGTGGATTTGGGGAGACAAATACAGGGGGAGATTGGACTCCCAGAGCCCAATCTCGTCACTTTGATCCAGGAAAGTGTCCCTAAACCATGAATGTAATTTGGAAAATTCGAATTCACACCTGGTCTCTGAGATCAGGTAATATTTTTCAGCTAGCGAGATCCGGTCGAGATCGACATGAGGTGGGAGGAATGGATTTTCCTCGACCTTCGATTTCTTACATTTTGGCGCCATAAATTTCCACTGGTACCTGCAAACTGAAACAAAAATGTTAGTAGGTGATTTCTATGGTTGGGTCATTGACTGAAACAGTGAGGAAGGTGGGCTTCTGGTGATTGGAGAGTGTGAGAAGTGCGAAAATGGTGGATACGAGATTAAATTTGGGTGCATGGGTATCCGTTGGGCGTGGGGTATAGGCCAACAAACTAACATATATGTTAGCCTATATTAAATGGCCAATGGATGACTTGAGGTATGAGGAGGCAAGTGAAGGACGGGTGATGGGTGCGCCAAGATAACGTGGAGGGCAGTGGCTGGAGGGTAGGAGAATGGGACATGACACGTGACGGGTGAATGGAGGGGAAAATGCTGACAGAGTAATGAGACGAGACTTATAAGAGGAGGTAGTGGAAAATGACATCACGAGACGGCGGGATAGTGGAGAATGATGTCATGAGGTGGCGATGGTACAATAACACTGGTATGGAAGTCTGTCGGAGGGGGAAAAAGGTAGTAAATGGTTTAGAGAGAGGGGGGTATGACACTATGTATTTGTGCCACATCAGGAAGGGGCCCACTGGGGAAAACTACCCATATCAGACCCTCCCCGTTAAAAGTAGAATTGTCAAGGGGGGTCCAGAATCTATTGTTGGTTGTATATCTAAGGGCCGCTAGATCAACCATAGATCTATGCGCTCTCTTTACTTTCCATGTCGGACCCCCCTCCCCCCCTACCGTTAAAGGTAGAACGGTCAGGGGGGGGGGGGTCCAAAATTTCCTGTCAACCGTAGATCTCAGCGCCGATGGATCCACCGCAGATCTGTGCGCACTCATTAATCTCTAAGCACGAATCAAAATGCGCAAAGGAAAGTTAGGATAGTGCTCCTTTGTGGGTTTTGCACTGCTTCCCTTGCATTTTGTCACCATGGGGTTAGGAAACACACTTCAAAAATCCAAATCATGAATTTTCATCGATCATCATGCATGTTTTATTGAAGAAAAATTGGCTAGCCTATGTTCTATCCTACCTACCTACACATTTAGCCTAGATTAAACTATTGGACTAAGAAATTACTCTATCATGGGGCTATTTAATCAATATTAAACAGTTTGATCAAATTTATTCGCTAACTAACCTATCTACTTGGCTAAGATCAAACAATTTAGCCAAGTCTTATTCACTAAACCTATTAGCATAAATTCAAAGAGACTTAACCATGATTAAATTGTATGGATGAGTCATTATTATTGCATGGGGCTTTTATCCATTTTATTTTGTGCCCTCTTTTATTCTTTTTCTTTTCTTTTTTTAAAATAATTTGCAAGAATAAAATATTATTTCCAACCAAACTACATCAAGAGTAAAAATATCGAGTCACTAGTTGATCCTATGAAATATAGGGTTATAATAGTGGCTCCACCTGGGGATGGTGCTCTCCTTGTGAGGTTCCAAGAACTTGTTCCCTGATGTCTATAAAAATTATTTCCATAGCTTATTTCAGTTGTCTGATTTGTTTTTTATTTTGAGAATTTTTTGGTGCCATTGGTCAGTGGCTTAGGGCCTTCTCTGCAGGCTTCAATCATCTCATCAATATCACCCACACTCAACCTGGATGTAAAAACAAAAAATGGTATGTACAGTGGAAAAATATTTGTGATATATTTATTGGGGTGGAAAATAATGCTTCAACACCCTGTTGTTCATAGGTCCACCTGGAAGGTTTGTTCCATCACTGTTTTTGAGAAAAAATGTGTTATTTCCTCTTAATGCCTGAATGGTGTAAGGGCCTTTCCATAAGCTATCCAATTTTCCATGTTTACCCTTATCTTCATTTCTGGAATCCCATTTCAGAACCAAGTCGCCTAACTCAAAATCATCTTCTTTAGTCTTTTTGTCAAAAATCTTTTTGATGTTCTCCTAGATGACATGAGTCTTATTATACACCTCTTCTCTGGATTGCATTAAATGAATCATTTGATTTATTCTCCGTTGAACATCATTTGGCTCTACTTGTGCTTCCTACAATAGTTTCATGACAAGGACTCCTAAGGAAAGGGGGAAAATGACTTCAGTGCCATACACCAATTGGTATGGAGACATGCCAATTGATCTTTTGGTGCTTTTTCTTTTAGCCCAGAGCGCGAAAACCAACTTATTATGCCATGATTTTTTATTTTCTTGCAGTATTTTCCTGAGAATGTTCACCAAAATTTTGTTTGAGGACTCAGCTAGCCCATTTCCTTGAGGATAATAAGTTGGTGAGTGTCCCAAAGTAATGAGGTATTGACTGCAAAAATCTATGAGTCTTTTGGATCTGAAAACCACTGCATTGTCAGCTATAATTTTTCCGGGGCATCCAAAATGAGACACGATATTAGTTTCTAAAAATTTAATGATAACAGAGTCAATATCTTTCCTGCATGTCACAACCTCGATCCACTTGGTGAATTAGTCCATGGCTGTGAGGATCCACTTGTGTTGGCCCAAGGAGGATGGATGTATTTCTCCAATAAATTCCAAACCCCACTGTTGAAAAGGAGCTTCAAATGAGATAGGTTTCATAGGGAGTTGTAGAAGCTTCCTTTTACCTTCGAAAATTTGGCACTTGTGGAAAGAAGTAACTTTATGATGAATGTCAACATACAAAGTAGGCCAGTAAAAACCAACTCTCAGAATCTTGTTAGTCGTGGTCTTCCAGCTCAGGTGCCCACCACAATCTCCTGCATGAAAATCTTGAAGAAATTTTTCAACTTTGTCTTTTGATAGGCAATTAAGCAAGATACCACCAGGGTCTTTCCAATAAGGTTACCTTCTAGAATAAAGAATTTCAATGCTTTCAGCTTAATAAATCTGGCTTTGGTCTTGGTCAAACTAGGAGGAGCTTGTAAGATATGAAGTACAAAAATGAGGTATGCATACCAAGGAGAGTTTAAGAATACCTCCTTTATATTTGGACTCGCCTGCTCTTCTTGCTCGTCAAATGCAGCCAAAAAATTAATATCTAGAGCATGAAAATTAGATCCAGTCATTAGTTTAGCCAAACATTGTCCTTTGATCAGTTTAGTAGGTTTTATTTCAATGTCATATTCCAGAATAACCGCAATCCATTTTTCTCTCCTACCATCTGGATTATCCTGAGTTAGGATATCCTTTACCAATGTGTTTGGAATGTATGTAATTGTGTGAGAATGAAGAATATACACTCTGAAATCCTCTATGGTCTTTACCAAGGCAAAATCTTGTTTCTCCATTATGTTGTAGCTCAATGCAGTGTCTCTCAAAGCTTTGCTAAAAAATGTTATGGGTTGTTCGTACCCTTCACTGTTTTTCTGCAATAGCACTTTTGTGATGGTGTGCTCAGATGCAAAAGAAAAAAGATAAAATTCCTTGGTGTAATCAAGGCTGATCAAAACTGGGGCTTGGGTGAGTGCATGTTTCTCCTGCTCAAATGACTATTTGGACTCAATGTTCCATCTGATTTTTGTGTCTTTTTTCAGCATATTTGTGATGTTCCTAAGAAGCTCCGCCAAGTTAGGTATGAATATTCTAAGGAAATTTATTTTGCCAATGAATGCTTGTAGCTCTTTGATGTTGCTAGGGTGTTCCACTTTCCATATGGCTTCTATTCTATAGGGGTCTATTTTAATTCCATATTTAGAGATTATGTGTCCCAACAACTTGGCTTCCTCTAAACCGAAAAGGATTTTCTTTGGATTCAATGAAATCCCAAATTTCTTGCACTTCTCAAACATGCATCAGAGATGATACAAGTGTTCCTCATCAGATTTGGAGCAGACAGTCACATCATCCAGATATATGACTATAAATCTCCCAAGTTCATCCACAAAAGCAATATCCATTTCTCTTTGGAAAGTGGCACCAACATTCATCAAACCAAAGGGCATATTCACGTACATGAAGGTTCCCCATGGTGTAATGAATTATATTTTGTCTTGATCTTCTCGGTGGAAAAGGATTTGGTTATAACTTGAGAAACCGTCTAGTAAGGAGATCCTACTAGCCCCAACTACCTTTTGTAAGATGTAGTCCATCTTAGGCAAAGGGTAATTGTCTTTGAGGGAAGCTTTGTTCAGATTTCTGAAATCTATGCAAAGTCTGATTTTGCCAGTTTTCTTCCCGGTAGGAACTAGGTTAGAAACCCATTTGGAAAATCTCAAGGGGACTATAATTTTTACATCATACATATTTTTGATTTCTTTCTCTATCAGGGGAAGTAACTTGGGATTTATTCTCCTAAGTTTTTCCTAAAATATTTGTGTTCTTCTTTTATGGGAATCCTATGTTGTATGATACTTGTGTCGTAAGATTTTAAGTCCTTGTAACCCCAAGCAAACACATCCATGTATTCCTTAAAAAGTTCAATGTATTTTCATTTTTTCTCAAGGGGCAGAGATTTAGAAAGTTTTATCATCTTGGGTTTTTCTTTTGTTCCTATGCTGTACTCTTCGACCTCTTTACCACTAGCTTCAATTTTCGGTTTTTTGGCTACATCGTTAAAATCGAACAAGTCTTCTAGCAGAACTAAACCTCTAGGCAACACATTATTTTTCAACTGTAGGATGCCATAATCTATCTCATTTTCATTCAATTCATATGCATCTACTTTATTTTCATTCAACTCTTTAGAATCTACTTTATTTACACTACCAGTTTCAGAAACATATTTATTTACATCATCATAATCATTCTCTAGATCTATATTTGTACATTCGAACTCATTCTTACACTATATGAAGTATTCAATTTGATCGTAATTCTCGAATACCTGCCAGTATCTGATGTTGTCTGGAACAGTTGGTCTGCACTTCACTTCCACTGTGTATTTGCAAGTGGGACAAAAGGGTATTTTGCAGGTAGTTGCTGACGTGGTCAATCCGTCTGCTAATATGTTCTGTCCCCTGGGCATTACCTTCAAATCGATTTCAGTAAAACATTGAAGAACATCCAAAACAACATTTATATAAGCTCTAAGTCTGGGATGTTTAGTTGCATACTCACCTTTGATTTGCTTGATAATCAGTTCAGAATCACCCCTTACCATAATCTGTTTGGCACCAACTTTCTTCAATAGTTTCAGGCCAAGCATCAAAGCTTCGTACGCAACTATGTTTTTAGTGCATTGGAAATTCAGTTTGTAAGAATGGCTCTCTGAATACCTTGATCTGTGATTATGTAACCAAAATCCATCTCCAACTCCCTCTTTACTCACTGCACCATCGAAATCCATGCTCCAAAAATCTGCTGGTAGTTCCTAACTTTCCACAGTTTCATCATTTCTTGCCTCAGTGATTGCTTTATCCTCTTTTGAAGTATGTGTATCATCTTCCAGTTGAGCGATTTGTTCTTCCAAATCACCATCATTGTATAGAATTAAAGAATCCATATTAGAGTGTGCAGTGTATAGTGGGTAATTGTGTGGCTTTTCCTGACTGTTGACCATATACTTCTTCAGGGTTTCTCTGTACAATATTCTATGTTGTCCAAATACCGGGATGGTGGCGTAAGACATATCTAGCTGCAGGGTTCCTTTCAACTTAGCTACCCATTATTCTTGATAGTAACATACCGTATTTTGGGGGAATGTATGCAACTATTATAACCATTACCATACTCTTTACTAGGATTTGAGCTAGGGTGATGCATAAATCCTTAATTAGCCCTATGCATTTGACCTTGCTAGAGTCAAAAGAATGCAAATCCTTTTAGGGTCTGGTGAGCTCAAGTCCCAACTTTTCCATCATAGCTTTGGGCATCAGGTTGTGAGACGCACCCAAATCTAGCATAGCGTTGTGTAATATCAAATCATGGATATTTAGGCTGATGTAAAAAGGGGCCATGACACCATTATCAGTTTGACCATCAACTTCAGGATGAAACAGGAGCTCTGGTTGGTCATCCACAAGATTTACCGTGTCTGAGTAATTTGCAGATCCGACATTTAGGGCCTTCGTACCTATCTCTGGTTCAATGCTCAAAGATTTAATCACTTTCGACCTGTAAGCATTCTTGCTCATCAGCTTAGAGAGAGGAATGAGAATATTCAGTTTAGCTAGTTCCCCTTCAAGGCTAAAAGAAGTGGAAATTTTTCTTAAGCTCTGCACTTCTGGTTTATCCATCAGGGTTCTATGGGCATGAGCACTTGATTGACTAGTTGATGAAACTTCTGTCTGATTTTCTCTTTGTAAAACTCCGTGAGTTCTTTTTGCAGGAGATTCAACATTATTCCACTCAGGGAATTTCTTGGGAGAGGATTCTGAGGTTTTTTTGGTTTTGACTATTCTCTTTGTTTCAGTAGCCTTCTTTGTTTCAACAACCTTCTTTGGAGGATTTTCATTTTCCTTATTGCTTCTCAGGTTATACTACATGTGTACCTCCATTATAGCATTTTCAAAGGCCTTTTGTTCTGTCTCCTCTGCTTTCTTGTTTACCTCCGTTTGTGAAAGGAGGAAAAACGTGTGCTCTTCCTAAGTAAGAAAAATGGATTCATCATCGTGAACGCCCATGAGGTTTATATGAGTATCGTCCAATTCTTCGATTATCTCCTCACCTTCATCAGTATAATTTTCCTAGAGGGGTGGTCTAATCTGTTGATCAGGCCCCCTCTGTTCTCTTTGATCCCTCAGATCTCTCTACCTGATTTGGGGAGGATTTCTTTTGAAGTTTGGATTTTGAATCTGAGGAGTGGCTTGGTTTTCCCTTGGTGGATTTCTGTCAGTTAGAATAAGCCTCTCCAACATTCTCTCCATAGCTCTGGCTATAGAATCTAGTTTGGAATCTAAAGAGGAAGTGGAAGGCTCTTCCTTAATCGTGACCCTCCTTTTTGTTCTATGCCTGGCTCTTCTGGCTAAAAGATTTTCTTCCACACTAACAACACTTTTCTGCATGTCTTCCAAAGTAGCAAAGTTTCTTTCCCTTAGCTGATAAGACATGTCAGCGCCGAATCCATCGGGGAATTTTATTAATTCCAAACCTTGAGGTGGTTTGATATCAGCTGGAATTGCATTGTATATATTGTTGAAACAAGTGCAGTAATCTTGCACTGTCTCTCCTTGGTTCCTTATGATATTCTCATATTCTGAAAAGATTTGGAGAGGATTTTTCTTTACCTCCCACCTGTCAAGGAAACTTCGATGAAAATAAACAATGTCAGTTATGGAAGCAACATGTAAGGTTTTGAACCACTTTTTGACTTCTCCAGTCAGACTCTGTGCAAATGGTCTCATCTGCACATCAACTTCATCTACTTCCTGCAAATCAAAATAATTGTTCATTTTGTCAACATGTTGTTGTGCATTCAGAGGACCAGTACTATCAAACTGAGGGATTTTGGTTTGATAATCCTAAGGCATGGCATGTAAAGGAGAAACCAACACCAATGGAGCATATATTGCTGCCATGATTGGTGGAGGAGGCTGAACAACAACCTGTGTGATTGGAGGAGAGGTGACTAAAGATGTGGAAGGTGAAGGGTTGGGAGGAGCTGAATGATCTGGTTGAGCTTTAACATAAGCTACAACAATAGTCAAGGAAGAAAGTTCATCTGACTATTGAAAGTGACCTTTGTCTAAGGCTTGATCAAGATTCACAACTAGATCTTCTAGCTTGTCAAATTCTTAGAGAAATTGTTGATCAACGTCAACTCTGGGAGAAAGTATTTCAGGGGTCCTGGGTTGAAGGATGGTTTGATCTAAAACTGTTTCACTTACAAAGCTCTCAGATTTTGTTCTAAAAAGGCTTTGTTCAAAAGATATGTCAAGATCAAGATCTTGAAGGGAAACCAACTTCTCTGGGAGAGAAGGGGACCTATGAAGTGGACTATGACTTCTGGAACCCTCTGCAATGTTTTTCTTTCTGAGTAATTTTTCGGGATTGTCTATTGCTATTATAGTTTCTGGGTCTGGATGAGATCTAGTGAAAACTCTTTTAGGAGAAAGAATTTTTATTTTTTATTTTATTTTTAGAAACTTTTAACTAATATATACAAACTTTAACAACCTCTGAACATTACATAAAGTTTGTTGATGTCTAGGGAAAATAAATCATAGCATATATAAAGTTTGTTCAGTTCCCTAGTATGGTTTCCACTATGTTATCGCTCTGTAAATTCCTAGAGGTTGTCGCTAGGCAGAAGAAATTTACTAGAGGTAAATTTATCCAACCACTTCGAAACTGGGATCTAGCCCTTCCATTTGCAGAGAGGGATCTCTCTGTAAAATTTATTTTTTCTTTAGATTTTATATGTTAGGCTAGTTAAATAAATGAGACTGTGTTGCTTATTTTATAAAAATGGATGAAATATCGCTTACGCATCCACTGGGCTATGGGGTCTGTTTTATAAAGTTTGAGATCAACAAATAGATTTTACAAGGTGTTTTGATAGGGAAGGATAATGAATCTGTTAGATCCTTTAGAAATTAAATGATGGATAGCAGAAAAGGTGAGATAATCAATTATAACCAAGAAGCATTTAATAATTTCTTAATCATACCATCAGAAGATAAACATTTAGATCTTTAAAATCCATAAACAAAGCATACAAAGATAATTTATGCAACTTCAACTTCTTTTAAACGATCAGATATAGAAAACATAAATGATTACGAAGATAGGAAAAACCATTCAACTAAGAGAGGAAAACATCACCAACAACTAACACGCAGGAATCCTATGAAATGTCTTTTTATTACTGGTAGGTCTCTAATAAAAATTACAGTTCTTAGAGCTTGCTTGGGCATAAAGATCAACCCTCAGTACTTCAAAAATTGAAGTATATATAGAAAAGATTACAATAAATCTTGTCATTAATGATCAAGACGTGGCATAATATAATGCTAACTAACTAGAGAAGATAATACTAAATTGTAGGAACTTCCTATGATCTGTCGAATTTTCCATGATGATTTTGGGGGAGGTTGTTGGCGAGTCATCAACTTGACTTTGAATATTCTGGATCCTGACTTGTATGTCCACATCATCTTCTACTCGATCAATTCGAACAACTCTTCCCATCTTTGTTGATTTGGGATAGTGACTTTTAGAAACCTACGGTAGATTTCATCCATCTCGATATATTTGGCAAAAGTCAGTTTGGTCATAAAAATGTACTTGATTTCATGTTGGATATTGAGATCCAACTGGAGATTTTCTAGGAATGCCTTGCCTATTATGATTCCTTGTATCCTTGAGAATTTGGAGCTGTCCTTTGACACCATGGAAATATTTTTCTTTAGTTGGGAAGTGTCATCATCTTGTCATTTAGAACCAATAAACCAGGAAGACCTTTCTATAGCAATGCCTCGATCTTGTTGAAGAATATCTGAACTCCTCTCTCCATGATTTGGGATTTCTCCTCCAGTTGCAACATCAGTCCTCTTTTAGTCAAAACTCTCTTGACTTCAAGGATGATCTATGTCCTATCCTCAATCTTCAAGTTTTCCATCTCTTCTTTACTTTTTGAATTGAGAAACCTGATGATTTCATTTGCTTCTGTGGGTATTTCTCCCAACTCTCCCTTGATCCTGTTGATGGCCTGCTTTCTCCTTGACACCAACTCATGTTGTTCAAACATGATTTGCACCATGGGCTAGATTTCATTTATGGATTTGGAGATATCCATCCAAATGGTCTCTTTGGCTTTTGCTAGTGTTTTTCCCACAACTGTATGATTTTGCAGTTGTTGTAGCTCCTGCTTCAGTTTTTCTGATGTGTGTCTCTCTGTATTGTAGCTGGCTTGGAAAGAAGATTTAAGCTCCTGGAGATTCTCTATCTCTTTTTCCAGCCTTTGATTTCCGATTCTTGTAAGGTCATGTCTTCCATTGATCTTGCTAGCTCCACAGAGTTTTCTAGAGATGTCAATGGGGTGACTAATGGAAGTTATGTTATAGTAGTTGCTGAAGTTGTTATTGTGCTAACTCCTGTGAGGGGAACTGCATTCAGTGGGATGAATTACATGGGTGTTACATGTTCCTTCTCCTTTACTAACCTTTCCATATCTACTTCCATCTCTTTTATCTGTGCATTTTATTCCATGATTAGCTTTATCATCTCCTCTTTCTCACCTTTTGTCTGAGCCATCTCTTTGGCTTGTGACTCTTATGTAGCAAAAAAATTTAGTTGTTTCTTCAAAGATTCTATGTCAACATCCTTTTTCTTGAGAATCTCCTCGACTGCTTTCACATTTGAGGGGTCATACCCAATTTTGAGCACCAATTATTCTAAGGACTTAATCTTGTTATCCTTTGCAAAGGATGATATTTTCTCTAGCTTTAATTGAGTCTAAACATTGTTTAGAGAAACCTGTAATTTGGTAGCAGAAGTGGAAGCATTGGCCAATGTTGAGAAAACCATCTCTCCAGTCTACCTATGCATATCCATCTGGTCAGCTAGATGTACAGCCTTAGCATCAAATTCAAGTGTGGATCTTTTGTAGTCAGTGATTTCCTTTGGATGAGGTACTTGTGCCTATAGAAAGGCCATGTACATTCTCCCCTTCTTTGTGTCGAAAGAAGAGAGCAGCCTATGTTGTACAGTTGATGTTTGCTTCCAGAATTGAGCATAAGTGCTGCTAGCCGACCTCTCATTTTTCTTCTTAATCATATTGTATTTCTAAAAAATACTCAACTTTGTAGACCCTTGAGTTGGTTGATTAATCAGTGAGGTGTCAGTATGATTCTTGGATGAAGGGGTAGATGTGATCTGTTGGCCGCTGTAGAAAAGAGATGACTGCTCTCCTTCGACCATTGTGGTAGACTGGGTCTCTTCCTCTCCATACTTTCCAGTTGTGTAACTGATCTTGGGCCTTTTTGTTTAAACACGGAACTCTTCTGATGACGTTTCAGTGATTGAAGGTGAGGCATCCTTCCTAAGTATTTTCTCCTTGGGTACGTGTGGTGTAGTGGTTTGTGAGATGAGAGTTGGAGGAAGCTGTTGTTTTGTGTCCTCTAGAGTGTTGGCCTCCCACTTTGTTTGATTCACAAATTTATTGATCTTTGGTTTCAGTGCATGAGCATATGGATAACTTTTGTTCTTCGATCTCATCTCTACAATAATCCCACACAGATCATAGTGCCAAAGGAAACTGGTGCCAAACTTCATCTCCTTCCATAGCTTGTCTTCCTCTTCCCCAACAACTCGACTGTTGCAGATAAAGGATCCTATCCGCCCTTTAATTCTCAACTGTTGTTTCTTCTTCAAAGCTACAAAATGTATGCCACATGATTTTATCATTTTCCTGATGTATTCCAAGGAAAGTATCCTAACAAGAACATATCTGGGAAGTTTATAAGGAGCTAGCTCACATCCATAAATTCTGATTTTCGTGTGATTCTGATACAAATACCAGTATCCAATCTTGGCGAGATTTGAGAGGTGTAAAATTATTTGGATATCCTCATTTATCCTCATCTCTTTTCTACTACTGAGCATGCTCACCACTGGGTGGTAAAACTGCTCAATAAATTGTTTGAAATTAAACTCTGTGGATTTTTTTCTGAGTAGCGAGGTCCAAGAAGTGACAGGATATGGTTTGTCATCCTGGTCCATTTTCTGCATGGGGAAAGGAATCTTACCTTCTTGAAAGAATACGAACATGTAAGCTAGTATTGAAGAATACTGGAACATGCCTTGTGTGGGAAATTTGAACAACTATTCATGCATGTTCTCAGCTAGGAAACTGTTGTAGTCAAATTGGGTGGTGGATTTTTCTTCAGCAGAGAAAATAGATAGGAAACCCAAGATGGGCTCGTCCACCCATTTGTCTGATAAATAATCGAGAAAACAACATAACGATGAAATGATTTGGTTACCTTTTTCTGAAAAGATGGAGAAATGGTAAGAGGGATTTTTCTTGGGGAATTGGGCATCCTGTGGGAGAAAAAGCTCAAATATGTGTGCTCTCTGGGGAAAAGACAGATTCTGGTACATTTCAGTTAGAACTTCAATGGTGAAAGGAGAGGGGGATTCGGCTCTGGATATTTGCATCATTTGGTCAATGGTTTCGGGTGTGATAGTGAAAAGGGTTTCTCTAGACAATGAAACAATGACTCACTTGTCGAGAAGGTAATGCACCTGGCACTTGAGGGAAAACTCGAGAAAATGGTGGATTCGGGGAAACGAATACAGGGGGAGATTGGACTCCCAGAGCCCAATCTCGTCACTTTGATATAGGAAAGTGTCCCTAAACCATGAATGAAATTCTAAAAAGTCAAATTCACACATGGTCTCTAAGATTAGGTAATCTTTCTCAGCTAGCAGGATCCTGTCAAGATCGACAGGAGGTGGGAGGAATGGATTTTTGTCGACCTTTGATTTCTTATATTTTGGCGCCATCAATTTCCACTAGTACCTTCAAACTAAAACAAAATCGTTAGTAGGTGATTTCTATGGCTGGGTCGCTGACTGAAACAGTGAGGAAGGTGGGCTTCTGGTTAGAGGAGAGCGTGAGAAGTGCGAAAATGGCGGAGATGCGATTAAATTTGGGTGCACGGGTATCCGTTGGGTGCGAGAGACAGGTCAAAAAACTAATGGATATGTTATCCTGTATTAAATGACCAACAAATCACTTGAGGTATGAGGTGGAAAGTGAAGGAAGGGTGACGGGCGCGCTAGGATGACATGGAGGGCGGTGACTGGAGGGTAGTAAAATGGGACATGACATGTGACGGGTGAATGGAGGGGAAAATGATGATAGAGTAATGAGATGAGACTTATAAGAGGAAGTAGTGGAAACTAACATCACGAGATGGTAAGATAGTGGAGAATGATGTCATGAGGCGGCAGTGGTATAGTAACATTGGTATGGCAGTATGTTGGAGGGGGGAAAAGGTAGTAAATGGTTTAGAGAGAGGGGGGTCCGACACTATGGATTTGTGCCACGTTAGGAAGGGGCCCACTGGGGAAAATCGCCCATATCAGACCCCCCC
>JZKD02S1810696.1:336207-363878 GCA_000966675.3 Picea glauca
CCTACTGTTAAAGGTGGAACGGTCCGGGGGGTCTGGGATTTCCTGTCAACCGTAGATCTCGGCGCCGATGGATCCATCGTAGATCTGTGCGCACTCCTTAATCTTCGAGCGCGAATCAAAATGCGCAGTGAAAACTTAGGATAGTTCTCCTTTGTGGGTTTTGCACCGCTTCCCTTGCATTTTTTCACCATGGGGTTAGGAAACACACTTCAAACATCCAAATCATGAATTTTCATCGATCATCATGCATGTTTTATTGAAGAAAAACTAGCTAGCCTATGTTCTATCCTACCTACCTACACATTTAGCCCAGATTAAATTATTGGACTAAGAAATTACTCTATTATGGGGCTATTTGATCAATATTATACAATTTGATCAAATTTATTCGCTAACTAACCTATCTACTTGGTTAAGATTAAACAATTTAGCCAAGTCTTATTCACTAAACCTATCAACATAAATTCAAAGAGACTTAACCGTGATTAAACTGTATGGATGAGTCATTATTATTGCATGGGGCTTTTATCCATTTTCTTTTATGCCCTCTTTTATTCTTTTTCTTTTCTTTTTTTTAAATAATTTGCAAGAATAAAATATTATTTCCAACCAAACTACATCAAGAGTAAAAATCTCCAGTGACCAGTTGATCCTATTAAATATAGGGTTATAACAGTGGCTCCACCTGGGGATGGTGCTCTCCTTGCGAGGTGTCAAGAACCTCTTCCCTGATGTCGTAAAAATTTTCTCCATAGCTTATTTTTGTTGTTTGATTTGTTTTTTATTTTGAGAATTTTTTGGTGGCACTGGTCAGTGGCTTAGGGCCTTCTCTGCGTGCTTCAACCATCTGATCAATATCACCCACACTCAACCTGAATGTAAAAACAAAAAATGGTATGTACAGTGGAAAAATATTTGTGATATCTTTATTGGGGTGGAAAATAATGCTTCAACATCCTGTCATTCACAGGTCCACCTGGCAGGTCTGTTCCATCACTATTTTTGAGAAAAAATGCGTTATTTCCTCTGAATCTCTGAATGGTGTAAGGGCCTTTCCACAAGCTATCAAATTTTCCATGTTTACCGTTATCATCATTTCTGGAATCCCATTTCAGAACCAAGTCGCCTAACTCAAAATCATCTTCTTTAGTCCTTCTGTCGAACATATTTTTGATGTTCTCCTGGATGACCTGAGTCTTGTTATACACCTCTTCTATGGATTGTATTAAATGAATCATTTGATTTATTCTCCGTTGAACATCATTTGGTTCTACTTGCGCTTCCTGCAATAGTTTCATGATAGGGACTGCTAAGGAAAGGGGAAAATCTTCTTTAGTACTATACACCAATTGGTATGGAGACATGCCAATTGATCTTTTGGTGCTTATTCTGTCAACCCAAAGCACGAAAATGAACTTATTATGCCATATTTTTTTATTTTCTTGCAGTATTTTCCTGAGAATGTTCACCATACTTTTGTTTGAGGACTCATCTAGAACATTTTCTTGAGGATAATAAGTTGTTGTGTGTCCCAAAGTAATGTGGTATTGACTGCAAAAATCTATGAGTCTTTTGGATTTGAAAACCGATGCATTGTCATCTATAACTTTTCTAGGGCATCCAAAAAGAGACACGATATTAGTTTCTAAAAATTTAATGATAACAGAGTTAGTAGCTTGCCTGCATGGCACAACCTCGATCCACTTGGTGAAGTAATCCATGGCCATGAGGATCCACTTGTGTTGGCCCAAGGAGGATGGATGTATTTCTCCAATAACGTCCAAACCCCATTGTTGAAAAGGAGCTGAAACTGAGATAGGTTTCATAGGGAGTGGCAGAAGCTTCCTTTTACCTTCGAAAATTTGGCACTTGTGGCAAGAAGTAACTTTTTGATGAATGTCAACAAACAAAGTAGGCCAGTAAAAACTAGCTCTCAGAATCTTGTTAGTTGTGGTCTTCCAGCTGAGGTGCCCATCACAGTCTCCTGCATGAAAATCTTTAATAACTTTGTCAGCTTTGTATTTTAATAGGAAATTAAGAAGATACCACTAGGGTCTTTCCAGTAAAGGTTACCTTCTAGAATACATAATTTCAATTCTTTCATCTTAATAAATCTGGCTTTGGTCTTGGTCAAACCAAGAGGAGCTTGTGAGTTATGAAGTACAAAAATGAGGTATGTGTACCAAGGAGAGTTTAAGAATACCTCCTTTACATTTGGAGTTGCCTTCTCTTCATCTCATCAACTGCAGCCAAAAAATTAATATCTAGAGCATGAAAATTAGATTCATCCATTAGTTTGGCCAAACCCTGTCCTTTGATCAGTTTAGTAGGTTTTATTTCAATGTCATATTCCAGAATAACCGCAATCCATTTTCCTCTCCTACCATATGGATTATCCTGAGTTAGGATATCCTTTACCACTGCGTTTGGAATGTATGCACACTTACCACACCTACCACACTTAGAGAGGGGGGTAAATGAGTGTGGGGATCTTTTCTCAAAACTTCCCTCTTGCACAAAAACTCATCAGTTAGCATTCAACATTTATTCATTACCCATTGCTGTCATTTATAACCAGTTAGATGTGAGCACATATCAGCAACATATATCAACAATATATCATCAACAAGTCATCACCACAATGAACACAAAGAACACAAGATATATGTACAATTTTATTTTTATTATGGACTACAATCCTTGGGGTTTATCAGCAACAATTGAATAGAGTACAAATCTGTAAGAGCACCTCCTCTATAAAGAAAGACTCAGGTTACGCCCTCAACACCAACTGAGATGAGGCAACAATCCTAAACATATATCAATATGTCAATAGGTACGTGACCTTTCAGTCGTGCAGCCCATGTGTGCACGCACCTTGGCGCACTACAACCCGTGTGTGAACGTGGCCAATGTATAATGCAACAAGCGTATGCTTCTAAGAAACTAGGGTTTTTCTTTGCTTCACATGTTCAGATTCTATGCAACCTGAAATCACTTTCTCTTCTGTCTTCCACTAATCTGAAAATTTTACTTGATCTTTAACCATTACTTGTATGTGAATTTCTTAATTGTTAACCATATTTATGAATGCAAAATTAAAGAACAGTCATCAACACAAAAACATGTAAGCATACTATCTAAGAACAAAATTGGTAACGGAATTCACCAAACTTCCTGGCTACCTCTCCGGGCCACTTTCCAAATGGGAAGGCCGATAGATTAAGTATTCAAATGATTACAAAGTGACTTTTGATTTCTGTCTGTCATATACAGTAACATACTTCAACAACAGCTGCAAGATGAAATTCTGAGACTTTTAAGTATGAACATGGATACCTTTCCGTGTATCTGGAAAATTCTGTGAGCACTTTTCTGTTTGGATGCCTGAATGCAAAAACTGAAGCTATATCTGGAATCCTTGCGAAAAATCGAGACTTTTGAGTATAAACTCGATATATTTCTGAAACTGGACTTCGAATGCCCTTTTTGGCACTATTCCCAATCTTCCCCTGATTGTATAGTCCATACGGCCTCGGGATGCGTGCCAATTTTGTACCACCTTAAACTGCATGAAAATACCACCTCGGTCTACGTGCAAATTCACTTCAGTCACTGTGCAACATCACCTCGATCTGTGTGCCTGTCTCTGCCTGCATCTAAACTCATTCTTCCTCCTCGGGATTCATGTTATTACTTCATTTAAATAATAAAAAATTATGGTTTTGGGGGGGCGCGAGCTATGGACCACGCGCCCTAGAAAATCGCCTGAATCTCGGCAACTTTTAAAGATTCTGCGCCATTCCGTGCCATGTCCCATGGCGGTGGCGCATTGGTAATTTGTGGTTGTTATGGGGGCGGAAGTCCCAGGGTCAAACCCGCTGGCTTCTCCTCCATACACATATATTTGCTATACATGCGCACGATTTGTTATATCATATGGTTTATGGCTTTAATATAGTTGGCGTGATTTTTAATATGTTGGTTTTAACATATGGTATAAATACATTATGGCTGGTGCGCGACTTGGTGTAATATATATATGGTGACACATAGATATATGAAATATATGCGCGCGTTTTGACATATGGTAATATGCATGGTTTTAAGACTATGGTTGCGCGATTTTGGGTTTTAATACATATGTGTTTTGCTATAGTATCACATTTGGTTCTTGACATTATAACATGGGTTTTTCCATATGGTTTATAACATATGCTTTGGGTTTTTATAATATTTGACTATATGACATGTTTTTAATACCAAGGGGGCCTTTGTGTTGGCAAGGTCAAGGGCTAGGCCCTTGACCACCCTTTTTTTTTCAAACCATTTCTAATCTATTTCTAACCATATTCCACCAACTTTGACGAAACTTTAACTGCTCATATCTTTGTTATCTGGAGGTCGTTTTTCCTGAAACGAACGTCACCAGAAAGATGCTGACGAGCTCTTCCACTTTGTAAGATTTAATTTTCCATTTGAATACTTTAAATCTATCGAATTTTGAGATGATCCACCTGGATCAAACCTTCCCACTGGAAAGATTTTTGACCACAAAAAGTATGAAATCATTCAGACATGAAGTGAGGGCATAATCTCCCCACTTGACCTGTATCACCTATCCATTCTTCCTGGAACCTGTACATCTAACTCAACAATACAAAAATCAACACTGCACTAACATTGTTAAGTACATCAATCACATTCTTAATCACATCTTCATTCAACATTGTCGGACCCAACCACATACTGTTGATGAGTAATAAGCCGAATATAAACATTGAACATGTGAAAGATATTGTACCCATACCATGCTGACTTTTATAAAAAACAATATCAACCAAAACAGGTGCATCGTAGTGATTTGACACTTCCTTTTCATGTTTAGGATTCTTTTCTTCCTTACATTGTATAGACATAAGTGCCAAATTCCGTCTTGCATTAACAACCCTTTTTAATTGTTGTGTAGTGTCCAATGATTTGTCGTTTTTGAATGAATGTGAATGCACTATGTACTCAATTCCTTCTTTAAACAAGTGATATTGATTATGTTCTCGATAGAAGATCGCTTTTCGATCATATAAGTACGGACTACCCAACACAATTCCACAGATATCTAGAGGGACCACATCAAATTCAACCTCATCTACAAACTTAGATGTAATTGGAAACTTTAGATCGCATTGTTGTTTTACTTGTAATCTTTTATCTTTGCATACCCAACCTAATGGATAAGGTTTCTTGTGTGGTTTTGTTGTTAATCCCAATTGCTTAACTACTTCTTCTGAAATAAGATTAGTTTGAGATCCACTATCTATGAGTGTGTCGATCTTTGTTTGTTTTGTAATCACTCTTATATGAAACAATGCATTCCTCTTTCTATCCTCAGAATTGTCATCATCTTTAGAAGTAGAAGCACATGAAGAACCAATTTTTGAATCATTATCAACAATAGATTTACCTTTCACACCTATGATTGTTACCTTTGTTTCATCCTCAGAATCTGATCCAAGGTCCTCAATGATAACAATGGTTGTTTGCTTCCCCTTCCGATCCTTAAACCACTTTGGTTTCATTTCAGGATGTAGTTTCCAACACTTTGTCTCTCCATGCCCTTGCTTTTGACAATGCGAGCATGTAGGTCTCTCATCACCCTTCTTCATTGTAGCTGCATGTTTAATTTTCCGCTTTTCCTTGCCTTCTTTTTCTTGGACGGATTCAGCTGAAGAAACATCATGAACACTCTTTCCTTTTGACTCAATGTGAGTTTCTTGAACACACACCTCGTTAATATTAGTTGTATTAAACATTAATATCATATGATGTAAATAAGTATGCAATCCTCCTATATATTTGAGAAGAGTTTCCTGAGTGTAGAGAGGTATACCAAGTATCAATGCTCTTTTTCTAAATTCTTGTGTGTGTTCTTGCACACTTTGTCCCTTACTTTGTCTCAAATTCTGCCAATCCATCATAGCTTTCTGCATATACCCTAATGGATAAAATTGCTTTTTAAGAGCTGAAGTGAACTCATACCAAGAGGAAATGATTTTCCCTTTTGTGGAAAGATCCTCTTGCGATTTTCTCCCCCACCAAATGAGAGCAGTCCATCCAAGTCAGAGAGAAGCCAACTAAATTTTAACAACATCTTCAGTAAACTTTTGAATCCTACAATAAACTTCAATTTGACGGATCCAATTGTCCAATTTTTCAGCATTAAGTTCTCCATTATACATAGGTAAATCAAACTTAATATCAAGCTTTAAATGAGGTATATTAGGATCAACTTTTGTTTTGTGCTTTTCAAATGGAGAAGGAATAGAACCATCAGGAAGAGATGGAGAAGTTGGTGGAGTTTTAGGAGGTTCCTCACCACCTTCTTCTTTTTTACCTTCTGTATTAGATGGTCCACCTTGTTCACCTTTCTTTCGATCTTGATAAAGCTCCTCTTCAGATAGAAGAAGTTGTTGCTTCTCCTTTTGGCGAAGACATCCTTCCTCTTCTTGAACCAATCTCTGGATCAAACTCTTCAAGTTCTCCTTCACCACGCTGAAGCTTGGATCTTGTTAACATCAACTCACAAAGCAAATGGTTAACCTCGCTCTGATACCAACTTGATCTTTAACCATTACTTGTATGTGAATTTTTTAATTGTTAACCATCTTTATGAATGAAAAATTAAAGAACATTCATCAACACATAAACATGTAAGCATACTATCTAAGAACATAATTGGTAACGAAGTTCACCAAACTTCCTGGCTACCTCTCCGGGCCACTTTTCAAATGGGAAGGCCGATAGATTAAGTATTCAAATTCTTACAAAGTGACTTTTGATTTCTGTCTGTCATATACAGTAACAGACTTCAACAACAGCTGCAAGATGAAATTCTGAGACTTTTAAGTATGAACATGGATACCTTTCCGTGTATCTGGAAGATTTTGTAAGCACTTTTCTGTCTGTATGCCTGAATGCAAAAACTGAAGCTGGATCTGGAATCCTTGTGAAAAATCAAGACTTTTGAGTATAAACTCGATATATTTATGAAACTGGACTCCGAATGCTCTTTTTGGCACTATTCCCAATCTGCCCCTGATTGTATAGTCTGTACGGCCTCAGGATGTATGCCAATTCTATACCACCTCGAACTACATGCAAATACCACATCGATCTACATGCAAATTCACTTCAGTCATTGTGCAACATCACCTCGATCTATGTGTCTATCTCTGCCTGCATCTAAACTCATTCTTCCTCCTCATGATTCGTGCCATTACTTCATTTAAATAATAAAAAAATATTGTTTTTGGGGGGCGCGAGCTATGGGCCATGCGCCCTCCAAAATCGCCCGAATCTCGACAACTTTTAAAGATTCTGCGCCATTCCCTGCCACGTCCCATGGCGGTGGCGCATTGCTAATTTGTGGTTTTTATGGGGGCGGAAGTCCTGGGGTCAAACCCGTGGGCTTGTCCTCCATACACATATATTTTTTATACATGCGCGCGATTTGTTATATCATATGGTTTATGGCTTTAATATAGTGGGTGCAATTTTTAATATGTTGGTTTTAACATATGGTATAAATACATTATGGTTGGCACACGACTTGGTGTAATATATATATGGTGACACATATATATATGAAATATATGCACGCATTTTGACATATGGTAATATGCATGGTTTTAATACTATGGTTGCACGAATTTGGGTTTTAATACATATGTGTTTTGCTATAGTATTACATTTGGTTCTTAACATTATAACATGGGTTTTTCCATATGGTTTATAACATGGGTTTTTATAATATTTGACTATATGACATGTTTTTAATACCAAGGGGGCCTTGGTGTTGGAAAGGTCAAGGGCTAGGCCCTTGACCACTCTTTTTTTTTTCAAACTATTTCTAACCCTTTTTTAACCCATTTCTAACCATATTCCACCAACTTTGATGAAACTTCAACTGCTCATATCTTTGTTATCTGGAGGTCGTTTTTCCTGAAATGAACGTCACTGGAAAGCTGCTGACGAGCTCTTCCACTTTGTAAGCTTTACTTTTCCATTTGAATAATTTAACTCTATCTAATTTTGAGATGATCCACCTAGATCATCCATTGTCCAAACTGACCCACATCCACTCACATACATCCAAGCTCTCCAATAGCTTACTCATGCTCCTCAAAAAATCAATATGAATTCTATCTCAATCATGTATAAACAATTAATATACTATAGAAATCATGTCACTACTGAATCAAAAGAGTGTTTCTCACTCCATCAACCAAATCAACCAAATTGAACCACATCATAGTAGACATACCAAGAATTCCCTAAGTGTTGAAAAGTCAACAAGAAACATGTGTCTAATTTACTTTTCCCTTAAATAAATTAGACAATAAATATTAATCTATTATTTCATTCATAACTGAGTGAGTTGGATTTGTAACATAATTATAAGTGTAGTTAAGTGAGTTAAGATCAGTTGTACTAGTTGTAACTAAACATGCACTAGTGAGAGTTCAGTTAATCAGTGAACTCACATGCAACTGAAGAATCACCACGGTTAACTACATGCATGTCAGATCTAGTGGAGACCTAGTTGAGATAACAGGTGAAAGGGACAGTTTGGCTATCAGTTTTGATTTGATCACACATGCAATGGATATGATTATGAGCATGTGCAAACTAGGCAATTCATTAATGATTCGATTGTGAGAATTCAAATTGCAGAGATTGTGCAGAGGAGGAAAGTTGTCTGGACACAGGAATTGACACATGTATTTGCTAATTTATGTATGATAGTGTGAGACGATTGTATTGTATTGAGAGCTCTTGGATTAGAGTTTTGTATGAGATTGTTTCATGATTTATGATATACATAATATATGATAGTGAGGTTTTTATCTTTACGCTTTCCCGGTGAAACTTATGTGTTATGTGTTCTTGATATTTCACTTTGTGATTGTGGTTGTGATCATGGTTTAATTTTCTGCAAGAATGATAGTAGAAGCGATTATGTATTTAACAGTGGCGTAAATTGTTAGATCAGGAGAATCGCGGGAAATACTTAATTTGTATTGAAATTTCTACACTAAGCATTCACAACACATCAAACAATAGTATCCATCAAGATAATAATGTAACCATATCAGTGTCTCAGTAATAGATATGAGGCCATATAATGCATATCTGGAACCTGCCTCATCATCCAAGAGCTTGGCACCAGGTCAAGCACAACTCTCCATGATTTTATCCACTCTATGCTCTCTATACATAGTCAGCCTGTGTGTACACTCACCCTATACACATACATCCTATGTGTACACACACCCTATACACAGACAACCTGCATGGGCATCAGAAAATAGGGTTTTCTGTGAATCCGAGAATTTTGTCATCAAGATATTTGACATTGTCGAAACTTTGTTGAGTCCATGAGATCCTCCTCTCGCTCTCTTCCTTAGAATAGATCTTCAATCATTCTCAAGAGATCCACATCAATAATATGCTCTCACAAGAAGCTCTCCATCAATACTCCAAAAGATATTCACAAGAAGATCTCAATTGATCCACAAAAAGGATTCTCACCAAATGTACTTTTTACAAGAGATCCTAGCTTCTTATTTATACTTTCATATTCTAGGTCACTTAACCCCTTTTTAGGTTACTTAACCCATTTCTAGGTCACTTAACTTATTTTCCTTTTTTTAGGGTTAACCACTTTCCATGAATAGAAATTTCTCCAATACTTTATCATTTAAATATTCCTTCTTGATTTTGTCACTTCATTTTATCATTTAAATAATTATTTCTTGATTTTGTCACTTTAATTTATCATTTAAATAATGATTTCTTCTTTTCAAGCACTTTGACTTCTTGGACCTTTTGGGCCTTCAAGCCATCATATGGGGGTCCTTCAACTTCGTAGAGCCATAACTCTCAAACCGTGAGGAGTTATGTGACATTCCACATACCACCGAAAATGGCATGTAAAGCACTATCCATCTAGGATAGTTTCACCAACAACTTCATTGATATTCATCTCATTAATACACATGCAAGAATGGGTCCTCCAATCATTTTTCTAGGATAACTCAATCCGTAAAGTGTCTTCCCGTGAGGTATTTCACCATAAGGGGACCACTTTGGAGTTCATCCATTTGTGCACCTTATCAACCATGATAAGACAATAATGATTCATCTTTGCATCAATTCACCATTGCATCATATATATCAACTATGCATCATGTATCAATGACAACTCATTGATCCATCTTCATCAATGCATCATATCAATGATTTATCAATTGGTTTCCACTTGGACATCTATCATTCTCATCAAGGGTATCATATCAATGATCCATCTTTAACAATTGGTTTCCACTTGGACATCTATCATTCTCATCAAGGGCATCATATCAATGATCCATATTTATCAATTACTTGACATCAATCAATGACATCAATCAAACCAAACTATTTTGCCAATGAATGATTGTAGCTCTTTGATGTTCCTAGGGCGTTCCACTTTCTGGATGGCTTCTATTCTGCTGGGGTCTATTTTAATTCCATATTTAGAGATTATGTGTCCCAACAACTTGGCTTCCTCTAAACCGAAAAGGATTTTCTTTGGATTCAATGAAATCCCAAATTTCCCGCACTTATCAAACATGCGTCTGAGATGCTGCAATTGTTCCTCGTCAGATTTGGATCAGATAGTCACATCATCCAGATATATGACTATAAATATCCCAAGTCCATCCACAAAATCAATATCCATTTCTCTTTGGAAATTGGCACCAACATTCATCAAACCAAAGGGCATCTTCACATACATGAAGGTTCTCCATGGTGTAGTGAATGTTGTTTTCTCTTGATATTCTGGGTGGAAAAGGACTTGGTTATAACCTGAGAAACCGTCTATTAAGGAGATCCTACTAGCCCCAACCACCTTTTGTAATATGTGGTCCATCTTAGGAAAAGGGTAATTGTCTTTGAGGGAAACTTTGTTCAGATTTCTGAAATATATGCAAGGTTTGATTTCACCAGTTTTCTTCCTGGTAGGAACTAGGTTAGAAACCCATTTGGAAAATCTCAAGGGGACTATAATTTTTGCATCATACATCTTTTTGATTTCTTTCTCTATCAGGGGAAGCAACTTGGGATTTATTCTCATAAGTTTCTTCCTAAAAGGTTTGTGTTCTTCTTTTATGGGAATCTGATGTTGTATGATACTTGTGTCATAAGATTTTAAGTCCTCGTAACCCCAAGAAAAAACATCCACGTATTCGTTAAAAAGTTCAATGTATTTGCGTTTTTGCTCAGGGGGCAGAGATTTAGAAAGTTTTATCATCTTGGGTTTTTCTTCTGTTCCTATGTTGCACTCTTCAACCTCTTTACCACTAGCTTCAATTTTCGGTTTTTTGGCTAGATCGTTAAAATCGAACAAGTCTTCTAGCGGAACTAAACCTCTATGAAACACATTATTTTTCAACTGTAGAATGCCATAATCTATGTCATTTTCATTCAATTCATCTGCATCTACTTTATTTTCATTCAACTCTTCAGAATCTACTTTATTTACACTACCAATTTCAGAAACAGATTTATTTACATCATCATTAGCATTCTCTAAATCTTTATTTGTACATTCGAACTCATTCTTACACTGTAGGAAGTATTCAATTTGATCGTCATTCCCAAATACCTGCTAGTATCTGACGTTGTCTGGAACAGTTGGTTTTCACTTGACTTCCACTTTGTATTTGCGAGTGGGATGAAAGGGTATTTTGCAGGTAGCTGCTAATGTGGCCAACCCGTCTACTAATATGTTTTGTCCCTTGGGCATTACCTTCAAATCGATTTCAGTAAAACATTGAAGAACATCCAAAAAAACATTTCTATAAGATCTGAGTCTGGGATATTTAGCTTCATAACCACCTTTGATTTTCTTTATAATCAGTTCAGAATCACCCCTTACCATAATCTGTTTGGCACCAACTTTCTTCAATAGTTTCAGGCCGAGCATCAAAGCTTCGTACTTAGCAATGTTGTTAGTGCATTGGAAATTCAGTTTGTAAGAATGGCTCTCTGAATACCTTGATCTATGATTATGTAACCAAACTCCAGCTCCAACTCCCTCTTTACTCACTGTACGATCGAAATTGTTGCTCCAAAAATTTGTTGGCAGCTCCTCACTTTCCACAGTTTCATCATTTCTTGCCTTAGTGATTTCTTTATCCTCTTTCGAATTATGCATATCATCTTCTAGCTAAGCTATTTGTTCTTCCAAATCAACATCATTGTATAGAATGAAAGAATCCAGATTAGAGTGTGCATAGTATAGTGGGTAATTGTGTGGCTTTTCCTGACTGCTGACCATATACTTCATCAGGGTTTCTCTGTACAGTCTTCTCTGTTGTCCAAATACTGGGATGGTGGCGTAAGACATATCTAGCTGCAAGGTTCCTTTCAGCTTAGCTCCCCATGATCTTGACAGTAACATACCATATTTTGGGGGAATGTTTGCAACTACTATATCCATTACCATACTCTTTGTTGGGATTTGAGCTAGGGTGATGCATAAATCCTTAATTATCCCTATGCATTTTAACTTGCTAAAGTCAAAATAATGCAAATCCTTGTAGGGTCTGGTGACCTCAAGTGCCAAATTTTCCATCACAACTTTGGGCATCGGGTTGTGAGAGGCACCTGAATCCAGCATAGCGTTGTGTAATATCAAATCGTGGATATTCAGGTTGATGTAAAAAGGGGCCATGACACCATTATTAGTTTGACCATCAACTTCAGGACCAAACAGGAGCTCTGGTTGGTCATCCGCAAGATTTACCGTGTCCGAGTAATTTGCAGATCCAAAATTCAAGGCCTTCGTACCTATCTTTGGTTCAATGCTCAAAGCTTTAATCACTTGCGACCAGTAAGCATTCTTTCTCATAAGCTCAGAGAGGGGAATGGGAATATTTAGTTTAGCTAGTTCCCCGTCAAGGATGAAAGTAGTGGAATTTTTTCTTAAGCTCTACACTTTTGGTTTATCCATCGGGGTTCTATGGGCAGGAGCACTTGGTTGACTAGTTGATGGAACTTCGGTCTGATTTTCTCTTTGTAAAACTTCGTGAGTTCTTTTTGTAGGAGATTCAACATTATTCCACTCAGGGACTTTCTTGGGAGAGGATTCTGAGGTTTTGTTGGTTTCGAATATTCTCTTTGTTTCAGTAGCATTCTTTTTTTTAGTAGCCTTCTTTGTTTCAACAACCTTCTTTGTAGGGTTTTCATTTGCCTTCTTGCTTCTCAGGTTATACTTCCTGTCTACCTCCATTATAACATTTTCAAAGGACTGTTGTTTTGTCTCCTCTGCTTCCTCGTTTACCTTCATTTGTGAAAGGAGGAAAAGCTCATGCTCTTCCTGAGTAAGAAAAATGGATCCATCATCGTGAACGCCCATGAGGTTTATATGAGTATCTTCCAATTCTTCAATTATCTCCTCACTTTCATAAGCATAATTTTCCTGGAGGGGTGGTCTAATCTGCTGATTAGGCCCCTTCTGTTCTCTTTGATCCCTCAGATCTCTCTTCCTGATTTGGGGAGGATTTCTTTTGAAGTTTGGATTCTGAATCTGAGGAGTGGCTTGGTTTTCCCTGGGTGGATTTTTGTCAGTTATAATAAGCCTCTCCATCATTCTCTCCATATCTCTAGCTAGAGAATATAGTTTGGCGTCTAAAGAGGAAGTGGAAGGCTCTTCCTTAATCGTGACCCTCATTTCTGTTCTCTGCCTGGCTCTTCTGGCTAAACGATTTGCTTCCACACTAACAACACTTTTCTATGTGTCTTCTAAAGTAGCAAAGTTTCTTTCCCTTAGCTGATAAGACATGTCAGCATCGAATCCATCGAGGAATTTAATTAATGCCAAACCTTGAGGTGGTTTGATATCAGCTGGAATTGCATTGTATAGATTGTTGAAATGAGTGCAGTAATCTTGCACTGTCTCTCCTTGGTTCCTTCTGATATTCTCATATTCTGACAAGATCTGGAGAGGATTTTTCTTTACATCCCACCTGTCAAGGAAACTTCGATGAAAAGAAGCAATGTTAGTTATGGAAGAAACACATAAGGTTTTTATCCACTTTTTGACTTCTCTAATCAGACTCTGTGCAAATAGTCTCATTTGCACATCATCTTCATCTACTTCCTACAAATCAAAATAATAGTTCATTTTGTCAACATGTTGTTGTGCATTCACAAGATTAGTACTATCAAACTGAGGGAGTCCGGTTTGATAATCCTAGGGCATGGCATGTAAAGGAGAAACCGAAACCAATGGAACATATCTTGCTACCATGATTGGTGGAGGAGGTTGAACAACAACCTATGTGATTGGAGGAGAGGTGACTGAAGTTGTGGAAGATGAAGGGCTGGGAAGAGATGAATGAATTGGTTGAGGCTTAACAGAAGCTATAGAAATAGTCAAGGCGGAAAGTTCGATTGACTGCTGAAAGTGATCTTTGTCTAAGGCTTGATCAAGATTCACAACTAGATCTTCTAGCTTGTCAAATTCCTAGAGAAATCGTTGATCAACGTCACCTCTGGGAGAAAGTATTTTAGGGGTCCTGGGTTGAAGGATGGTTTGATCTAAAATTGTTTCACTTACAAAGCTATCAGATTTTGTTCTAAAAAGGCTTTGTTCAAAAGATATGTCAAACTCGAGATCTTGAAGGGAAACCAACTTCTATGGGAAAGAAGGGGACCTATGAAGTGGACTATGACTTCCAGAACCCTTTGCAACATTTTTCTTTCTGAGTAATTTTTCGGGATTGTCTATTGCTATTGCAGGTTCTGGGTCTGGATGAGATCTAGTGAAAACTCTTTTAGGAGCCAAAATTTTTAATTTTTATTTTATTTTTAGAAACTTTTAACTAATATATACAAACTTTAACAACCTTTGAACATTATACAAAGTTTGTTGATGTCTAGGGAAAATAAAACATAGGATATATAAAGTTAGTTTAGTTCCCTAGTATGGTCACCACTATGTTATCGCTCTGTAAATTCTCAGAGGTTTTCGCTAGCTAGAAGAAATTTACTAGAGGTAACTTTATCCAACCACTTCAAAACTGGGATCTAGCCCTTCCAGTTTCAGAGAGGAATCTTACGCATCACCAACAACTAACACATGGGAATCCTGTGAAATGTCCTTTTATTACTGGTAGATCTCTGATAAAAATTACAGTGCTTACAGCCTTCTTGGGCATAAAGATCAACCCTTAGTACTTCAAAAATTGAAGTATATATAGAAAATATTACAATCGATCCTATCATTAATGATCAGGATGTGGAGGAATCTAATGCTAACTAACTAGATAACATAATACTAAATTGTAGGAACTTCTTATGATCTGTCGAATTTTCCATGCTGATTTTGGGGGAAGTTGTTGGTGAGTCATCAACTTGACTTTGACTATTCTAGATGTTAACTTGTACATCCACATCATCTTCTACTCGATCAATTCACACAACTCTTCCCATCTTTGCTGATTTGGGATAGTGATGTTTAGCAACCTGAGGTAGATTTCATCCATCTCGGTATATTTGGAAAAAGTCGGTTTGGTGATAAAAATGTACTTGATTTCATGTTGGATATTGAGATCCAAATGGAGAGTTTCTAGGAATGCCTTGCATGTTATGCTTCCCTGTATCCCTGAGAATTTGGAGCTGTCCTTTTCCACCATGGCAATATTTTGATTGTAGTCAGGAAGTGTCATCAACTTGTCATTTAGAACCAATAAACCAGGAAGACCTTTCTTCTGTAATTCCTCGGTCTTGCTGAAGAATATATGAACTCTGCTCTCCATGATTTGGGATTTCTCCTCCAGTTGCAACATCAGTCCCCTTTTGGTCAGAACTCTCTTGACTTTGAGGATGGTCTCTGTCCTATCCTCAATATTCAAGTTTTCCAGCTCTTTTTTAGTTTTTGGATTGAGAAACCTGATGATTTCATTTGCTACTGTGGGCATTTCTGCCAACTCTCCCTTGATCCTATTGATGGCATGCTTGCTACTCGACACCATCTCATGTTGTTCAAACATGATTTGCACCATGGGCCAGATTTCATTTATGGATTTAGAGATATCCATCCAAATGGTCTCTTTGTCTTTTGCTGGTGTTTTTCCCACAGTTGTATGCTTTTGTAGTTGTTGTAGCTCCTGCTACAATTTTTATGATGTGTGTCTCTCTGTATTGTAGCTGGCTTGGAAAGAATATTTAAGATCCTGGAGATTCTCTATCTCTTTTTCCAACCTTTTGATTTTCGATTCTTGTAAGGTCATCTCTTTCATTGATCTTTCTAACTCCATAGATTTTTCTAGAGCTGTCAATGGGGTGACTGATGGAAGTTTTATTGTTGTAGTTGTTGAAGTTGTTACTGTGCTAACTTCTGTGAGGGGAACTGCACTCAGTGGGATGAATTCCATGGGTGTTACCTGTTCCTTCTTCTTTACTAACCTTTCCATCTCTGCTTCCATCTCTTGTATCTGTGCATTTTGTTCCATGATTAGATTTAACATCTCCTCCTTCTCACCTTCTGTCTGAGCCATCTCTTTGGCTTGTGAGTTTTTTGCAGAAGACATATTTAGCTATTTCCTCAAAGTTTCTATGTCAGCATTCTTTTTCTTGAGCATCTCCTCGTCTGCTTTCACATTTGAGGGGTCATACCCAATTTTGAGCAACAATTCTTCTAAGGACTTAATCATGTTATTCTTTGCAAAGGATAATATTTTCTCCAGCTTTAATTGGGTCTGAACATTGTTCAGAGAAACCTGTAATTTGGCAGTAGAAGTGGAAGTATTGGCCAATGTTGAGAAAACCATATCTCTAGTCTGCCTATGCAAATCCATCTGGTCAGCTGGATGCACAGCCTTAGCACCAAATGCAAGTGTGGATCTTTTGTAGTCAGTGTTTTCCTTTGGATGAGGTACTTGTGACTGTAGAAAGCCCATGTACATTCTCCCCTTCTCCGTGTAGAAAGTAGAGAGCAACCTATGTTGTACAGTTGATGTTTTCTTCCAGAATTGAGCATAAGTTTTGTTGGCCAACCTCTCATTTTTCTTCTTAATCATATCATATTTATAAAAAATACTCAACTTTGCATACCCTTGAGATGGTTGATTAATCAGTGAGGTGTCAATCTTCTTCTTGGATGAAGGGGTAGAAGTGATCTACTGGCCGTTAGAGAAAAGAGATGACTGCTCTCCTTCGACCACTGTGGTAGACTGGGTCTCTTCCTCTCCAGACTTGCTAGTTGTGTGACTGATCTTGGGCCTTTTTGTGTAAATATGGAACTCTTTCGATGACATTTTAGTTATTGAAGGTGAGGCATCCTTCCTGGGTCTTTTCTTCTTGGGTACCCGTGGTGTAGTGGTTTGTGAGATGATAGCTGGAGGAAGTTGTGGTTCTTTTTCCTCTAGAGTGTTGGCCTCCCACTCTGTTTGATTCAAAAATTTCTTGATCTCTAGTTTGAGTGCATGAGCATATGGAGAAATTTTGTTCTTCGATCTCATCTCTGCAATAATCCCACATGGATCATAGTGCCAAAGGAAACTGGTGCCAAACTTCATCTCCTTCAATAGCTTGTCTGCCTCTTCCCCAATAGCTCGACTATTGCAGATAAAGGATCCTATCTTCCCTTTAATTCTCAACTATTGTTTCTTATTCAAAGATACAAAATGTATGTCATATGAGTTTATCATTTTCTTGATGTATTCCAAGGCAAATATCCTAACATGAACATATCAGGGAAGTTTATAAGAAGCCAACTCACATCCATAAATTCTGATTTCTATGTGATTCTGATACATATACTAGTCCCCAGTCTTGGCGAGCTCCGAGAGGTGTAAAATTATTTGGATCTCCTCATTTATCCTGGGCTCTTGTCTACTGTTGAGCATGCTCACCACTGGGTGGTAAAACTGCTCAATAAATTGTTTGAAATTAAACTCTGTGGAGTTTTTTCTGAGTAGCGAGGTCCAAGAAGTGGTAGGCTATGGTTTGTCATCCTGGTCCATTTTATGCATGGGGAAAGGAAACTTATCTGCTTGAAAGAATACAAACATGTAAGAAAGTATTGAAGAATACCAGAACATGCCTTCTATGGGAAATTTGAACAATTTCTCATGCATGTTCTCGGTTAGGAAACTGTTGTACTCAAACTGGGTGGTGTCTTTTTCTTCAGCAGAGAAAATAGATAGGAAACCCAATATGGGCTCGTCCACCCATTTGTCTGAGAAATAACCGAGAAAACAACATAACGATGGAATGATTTGGTTACCTTTTTCTGAAAACATGGAGGAATGGTAAGGGGGATTTTTCTTGGGGAATTGGGCATCTTGTGGGAGAAAAAGCTCAAAAATCTGCGCTCTCTGGGGAAAAGACAGATTCTGGTACATTTCAGTTAGAACTTCAATGGTGAAAGGAGAGGGGGATTCGACTCTAAATATTTGCATCATTTGGTCAATGGCCTCGGGTGTGATAGTCAAAAGGGTTTCTCCATACGATGAAACAATGGATCTCTTATCGGGAAGGTAATGCGTGTGGCACTTGAGGGAAAACTTGGGAAAATGGTGGAATATATACAGGGGGAGATTGGACTCCCAGGGCCCAATCTCGTCATTTTGATCCAGGAAAGTGTCCCTAAACCATGAATGCAATTCGACAAAGTCGAATTCACACCTGGTCTCTGAGATCAGGTAATCTTTGTCAACTAGCAGGATCTGGTCAAGATCGATAGGAGGTGGGAGGAATGGATTTTCCTCGACCTCTGATTTCTTAGATTTTGGCACCATCAATTTCCACTGGTGCCTACAAACTGAAACAAAAACGTTAGTAGGTGATTTCTATGGCTGGGTCGCTAACTAAAATAGTGAGGAAGGTGGGATTCTGGTGAGCAGAGAGTGTGAGAAGTGCGAAAATGGAGGAGACGGGATTAAATTTGGGTGCACGAGTATTCGTTGGGTGCGGGGGACAGATCAACAAACTAACGTATATGTTAGCCTCTATTAAATGGCCAACAGATCACTTGAGGTATGAGGTGGAAAGTGAAGGATGGGTGACGAGTGCACCAGGATGACGTGGAGGGTAGGCGAATGGGACATGACATGTGACGGGTGAATGGAGGGGAAAATGCTGACAGAGTAATGATACGAGACTTATAAGAGGAGGTAGTGGAAAATGACATCATGAGACAACGAGATAGTGGAGAATGATGTCATGAGGCGGAGGTGGTATAGTAACGCTGGTATGACAGTATGTCAGAGGGTGGAAAAGGCAGTAAATGGTTTAGAGCGAGGGGGGAATGGCTGGGGGGTCCGAGATTTCCTGTCATCCGTAGATCTCAGCACCGATGGATCCACCATAGATCTGTGTTCACTCCTTAATCTCTGAGCGTGAATCAAAATGCGTAGCGGAAAATTAGGATAGTGCTCCTTTTTGGGTTTTGCACCACTTCCCTTGCATTTTGTCACCATGGGGTTAGGAAACACACTTCAAACATCCAAATCATGAATTTTCATCAATCATCATGCATGTTTTATTGAACAAAAACTGGCTAGCTTATGTTCTATCCTACCTACCTACACATCTAGCCCAGATTAAACTGTTGGACTAAGAAATTACTCTATATTGGGGCTATTTGATCAAGATTAAACAGTTTGATCAAATTTATTCGCTAACTAACCTATCTACTTGGCTAAGATTAAACAATTTATCCAAGTCTTATTCACTAAACCTATCAACATAATTCAAAGAGACTTAACCATAATTAAATTGTATGGATGAGTCATTATTATTCCATGGGGATTTTATCCATTTTCTTTTATGCCCTATTTTATTCTTTTTCTTTTCTTTCTTTTCTTTTTTAAAAATAATTTGCAAGAATAAAATATTATTTCGAACCAAACTACATCAAGAGTAAAAATCTCCAGTCACCAGTTGATCCTATGAAATATAGGGTTATAACAATGGCTCCACCTAGGGATGGTGCTCTCCTTGCGAGGTGCCAAGAAATTATTCCCTGATGCCTGTAAAAATTTTCTCCATAGCTTATTTCTGTTGTTTGATTTGTTTTTTATATTGATAATTTTTTGGTGGCACTGGTCAGTGGCTTAGGGCCTTCTCTATAGGCTTCAACCATCTAATCAATATCACCCACACTCAACCTGAATGTAAAAAAACAAAAATGGTATGTACAGTGGAAAAATGTTTGTGATATCTTTATTGGGGTGGAAAATAATGCTTCAGCATCCTGTCGTTCATAGGTCCACCTGGAAGGTCTGTTCCATCACTGTTTTTGAGAAAAAATGCATTATTTCCTTTGAATTCCTGAATGGTGTAAGGGACTTTCCATAAGCTATCAAATTTTTCATGTTTACCCTTATCTTCATTTCTAGAATCTCATTTCAGAACCAAGTCGCCTAACTCAAAATCATCTTCTTTAGTCCTTTTGTGAAAAATATTTTTGATGTTCTCCTGGATTACTTGAGTCTTGTTATACACCTCTTCTTTGGATTTCATTAAATGAATCATTTGATTTATTCTCTGTTGAACATCATTTGACTCTACTTACGCATCCTGAAATAGTTTTATGACAGAGACTCCTAAGGAAAGGGGAAAAAATACTTCAATGTCATACACCAATTGGTATGGAGACATGCCAATTGATCTTTTGGTGCTTATTCTATCAGCCCAGAGTGTGAAAACCAAATTATTATGCCATGATATTTTATTTTCTTGCAGTGTTTTCTTGAGAAGGTTCACCAGAATTTTGTTTGAGGACTCAGCTAACCCATTTCCTTGAGGATAATAAGTTGTTGAGTGTCCCAAAGTAATGAGGAATTGATTGAAAAAATCTATGAGTCTTTTGGATCTGAAAACTGTTGCATTGTCAAACACGATATTAGTTTCTAAAAATTTAATGATAACATAGTCAGTAGCTTGCCTTCATGGCACAACCTCAATCCACTTGGTGAAGTAGTGTGTGGCCGTGAGGATCCACTTGTGTTGGCTCTAGGAGTATGGATGTATTTCTCCAATAAATTCCAAACCCCACTGTTGAAAAGGAGCTTCAACTGAGATAGGTTTCATAGGGAGTGGCATAAGCTTCATTTTACCTTCAAAAATTTGTCACTTGTGGCAAGAAGTAACTTTATGATGAATGTCAACAAACAAAGTAGGCCAGTAAAAACTAGCACTTAGAATCTTGTTAGTTGTGGTCTTCTAGCTCAGGTACCCACCACAGTCTCCTGCATGAAAATCTTGAAGAACTTTGTCAGCTTCGTCTTTTAACATTCAATTAAGAAAGATACCACTAGGGTCTTTCCAGTAAAGGTTACCTTCTAGAATACAAAATTTCAATGCTTTCAACTTAATAAATCTGGCTTTGGTCTTGGTCAAACCAGGAGGAGCTTGTAATTTATGAAGTACAAAAATGAGGTATGCATACCAAGGAGAGTTTAAGAATACCTCCTTCACATTTGGAGTCACCTGCTCTTCCTGCTCATCAACTGCAGCCAAAAAATTAATATCTAGAGCATGAAAATTAGATTCAGCTATTAGTTTGGCCAAACCCTGTCCTTTGATCAGTTTAGTAGGTTTTATTTCAATGTCATATTCCAGAATAACCACAATCCATTTTCCTCTCCTACCATCTAGATTATTTTGAATTAGGATATCCTTTACCACTGCATTTGGAAAATATGCAATTGTGTGGGAATGAAGAATATAGACTCTGAAATCCTTTATGGCCTTTACCAAGGAAAAAGCTTGTTTCTCCATTATGTTCTATTTCAACGCAACGTCTCTCAAAGCTTTGCTAAAAAATGCTATGGGTTGTTCGTACCCTTCATTGTTTTTCTGCAATAGCACTATTGCAATGGTGTGTTCAGATGAAAAAGAGAAAATATTAAAGTCCTTGGTGTAATTAGGGATGATAAAAAATGGGGCTTGGGTGAGTGCATGTTTCACCTGCTCAAATGATTGTTTGGACTCAGTGTTCCATCTGTTTTTTGTGTCTTTTTTGAACATATTTGTGATGTTCCTAAGAAGCTCGACCAAGTTGGGTATGAATCTTCTAAGGAAAATTATTTTTCTAATGAATGATTGTAGCTCTTTGATGTTCCTAGGGTGTTCCACTTTCTGGATGGCTTCTATTCTGCTGGGGTCTATTTTAATTCCATCTTTAGAGATTATGTGTCCCAACAACTTGACTTCCTCTAAACTGAAAAGGCTTTTCTTTGGATTCAATGAAATCCCAAATTTCCTGCACTTCTCAAACAAGTGTCTGAGATGCTGCAAGTGTTCCTCGTCAGATTTGGAGTAGACAGTCACATCATCCAGATATATGACTATAAATCTCCCAAGTTCGTCCACAAAAGCAATGTCCATTGCTCTTTGGAAATTGGCACCAACGTGCATCAAACCAAAGGGCATATTCACGTAGATGAAGGTTCCCCATGGTGTAGTGAATGTTATTTTCTCTTGATCTTCTAGGTGGAAAAGGACTTGGTTATCACCTGAGAAACCATCTAGTAAGGAGATCTTACTGGCCCCAACTACATTTTGTAATATGTGGTACATCTTAGGCAAAGGGTAATTGTCTTTGAGGGAAACTTTGTTCAGATTTTTGAAATCTATGCAAAGTCTATTTTCGCCAGTTTTCTTTTTGATAGGAACTAGGTTAGAAACCCATTTGGAAAATCTCAAGGGGACTATAATTTTTGCATCATACATATTTTTTATTTCTTTCTCTATCAGGGGAAGCAACTTGGGATTCATTCTCCTAATTTTATGCCTGAAAGGTTTGTGTTCTTCTTTTATGGGAATTCGATGTTGTATGATACTTGTGTCATAAGATTTTAAGTCCTCGTAACCCCAAGAAAACACATCCATGTATTCCTTAAAAAGTTCAATGTATTTGTGTTTTTGCTCAGGGGGCAGAGATTTAGAAAGTTTAACATCTTGGGTTTTTCTTTTGTTCCTATGTTGCACTCTTCAACCTCTTTACCGCTAGCTTCAATTTTTGGTTTTTTGGCTACATCGTTAAAATCGAACAAGTCTTCTAGCAGAACTAAACCTCTAGGAAACACATTATTTTTCAATAGTAGAATGCCAAAATATATCTCATTTTAATTCAATTCATATGCATCTACTTTATTTTCATTCAACTCTTCAGAATCTACTTTATTTACACTACCGGTTTTAGAAACAGATTTATTTACATCATCATCATCATTCTCTAAATCTATATTTGTACATTCGAACTCGTTCTTACACTGTAGGAAGTCTTCAATTTGATCGGAATTCCCGAATACCTGCTAGTATATGACATTGTCTAGAACAATTGGTCTTCACTTCACTTCCACTGTGTATTTTCAATTTTGACGGAATGGTATTTTTCAGGTAGTTGTTGACGTGGCCAACCCATCTGCTAATATGTTTTGTCCCATGGGCATTACCCGCAAATCGATTTCAGTAAAACATTGAAGAGCATCCAAAAGAACATTTCTATAAGCTCTAAGTCTGGGATGTTTAGCTGCATACTCACCTTTGATTTGCTTGATAATGAGTTTAGAATCACCCCTTACCATAATATGTTTGGCACCAACTTTCTTCAATAGTTTCAGGACGAGCATCAAAGTTTCATATTCATCTATGTTGTTAGTGCATTAGAAATTCAGTTTGTAAGAATGGTTCTCTGAATACCTTGATCTGTGATTATGTAACCAAACTCCATCTCCAACTCCCTCTTTACTCATTGCACCATCGAAATCCATGCTCCAAAAATCGGCTGGCAGTTCCTCACTTTCCACAGTTTCAACATTTCTTGCCTCAGTGATTTCTTTATCCTATTTCGAATTATGCTTATCATCTTCTAGTTGAGCGATTTGTTCTTCCAAATCACCATCATTGTATAGAATGAAAGAATCCATATCAGAGTGTGCAAAGTATAGTGGGTAATTGCTTGGCTTTTCCTAACTGCTGACCATATACTTCATCAGGGTTTCTCTGTACAGTCTTCTTTGTTGTCCAAATACCAAGATGGCAGCGTAAGACATATCTAGCTGCAGGGTTCCTTTCAGCTTAGCTCCCCATGATCTTGACAGTAACATACCATATTTTGGGGGAATGTCTACAACTACAATATCCATTACCATACTCTTTGCTGGGATTTGAGCTAGGATGATGCATAAATACTTAATTAGCCCTATGCATTTGACCTTGCTAGAGTCAAAAGAAAGAAAATACTTGTAGAATCTAATGCTAACTAACTAAATAACATAATACTAATTTGTAGGAATTGCTTATGATCTGTCAAAATTTTCATGCTAATTTTGGGGGAAGTTGTTGGCGAGTCATCAACTTGACTTTGAATATTTTGGATGCTGACTTGTATGTCCAGATCATCTTCTACTTGATCAATTCGCACAACTCTTCCCATCTTTGTTGACTTGGGATAGTGACTTTTAGCAACCTGCGGTAGATTTCATCCATCTCTGTATATTTGGAAAAAGTTAGACTGGTGATAAAAATGTACTTGATTTCATGTTGGATATTGAGATCCAATTGAGAGTTTCTAGGAATGCCTTTCCTGTTATGCTTCCTTGTATCCCTGATAATTTGGAGCTTTCCTTTTCCACCATGGAAATCATTTTCTTGTATTCGGGAAGTGTCATCAGCCTGTCATTTAGAACTAATAAACTAGGCAGACCTTTCTTCTGTAATGCCTCGATCTTGCTGAAGAATCTGTGAACTTCGTTCTCCATGATTTGGGCTTTCTCCTCTAGTTGCAACATCAATCCTCTTTTAATCAGAACTCTCTTGACTTCTAGTATGGTCTTTGTCCTATCCTCAATCTTCAAGTTTTCCAACTCTTCTTTAGTTTTTGAATTGAGAAACCTGATCATTTCATTTGCTTCTCCGGGCATTTCTCCCAACTCTCCCTTGATCCGGTTGATGACTTTATTTCTCCTCGACACCAGCTCATGTTGTTCAAACATGATTTTCACCATGGGACATATTTCATTTATGGATTTGGATATATCCATCCAAATGGTCTCTTTAGATTCTGCTAGTATTTTTCCCACAACTGTATGCTTTTGTGGCTACTGTAGCTCCTGCTTCAGTTTTTATGATGTGTGTATTTCTGTATTGTAGCCAGATTGGAAAGAATATTTAAGCTCCTGGAGATTCTCTATCTCTTTTTCCAGCCTTTTGATTTACGATTCTTGTAAGGTCATCTCTTCCATTGATCTTACTAGCTCCACAAATTTTTCTAGAGTTGTCAATGGGGTGACTGATGAAAGTTCTATTGTGGTAGTTGATGGAGTTGTTATTGTGCTAACTCCTGTGAGGGGAACTACACTTAGTGGGATGAATTCCATGGGTGTTACCTGTTCCTTCTTCTTTACTAACCTTTCCAGCTTTGCTTCCATCTCTTTTATCTGTGCATTATGTTCCATGATTAGCTTTAGCATCTCCTCCTTCTCACCTTCTATATCAGCCATCTCTTTGGCTTGTGAGTCTTCTGTAGCAGACAAATTTAGTTGTTTCCTCAAAGATGATATGTCAACATTATTTTTCTTGAGCATCTCCTCAGCTTCTTTCACATTTGAGGGGTCATACCCAATTTTGAGCACCAATTCTTCTAAGGACTTAATCCTGTTATCCTTTGCGAAGGATGATATTTTCTCCATATTTCATTGGGTCTGAACATTGTTCAGACAAACCTATAATTTGGTAGCAGAAGTGGAAGCATTGGTCGATAACATTGGTCCAAGAGGTGTAAAATTCTTTGGATCTCCTCATTTATCCTCAACTCGTGTCTACCACTGAGCATGATTACCACTAGGTGGTAAAAGTGCTCAATAAATTGTTTGATATTAAACTCTGTGGAGTTTTTTTCTGAGTAGTGAGGTCCAAGAAGTGATAGGTTGTGGTTTGTCATCCTGGTCCATTTTATGCATGGGGAAAGGAAACTTATTTTCTTGAAAGAATATGAACATGTAAGCCAGTATTGAAGAATACCAGAACATGCCTTCTGTGGGAAATTTGAACAGTTGCTCATACATGTTCTTGGCTAGGAAACTGTTGTAGTCAAACTGGGTGGTGGCTTTTTCTATAGCAGATAAAATATATAGGAAACCCAAGATGGGCTCATCGACCCATTTGTCTGAGAAATAACCGAGAAAACAACATAACGATGAAATGATTGTGTTACATTTTTCTAAAAACATGGAGGACTGGTAAGGGGGATTTTTCTTGGGGAATTGGGCATCCTGTGGGAGAAAAATCTCAAAACATTGCGCTCTCTGGGGAAAAGACATATTCTGGTACATTTCAGTTAGAACTTCAATGGTGAAGGGAGAGGGGATTCAACTCTGGATATTTGCATCATTTGGTCAATAGCCTTAGGTGTGATAGTGAAATGGGTTTCTCCAGACGATGAAACAATCACTAGTACAAATGACCAAATTGCAACAGTTTTTCATTGATATTGCCACACTTATTCGTCACAATTTCCACGAAACCCGAGACTTTTTTTCGTCCCTTTAATTTCGTCACTATATCCACGATCTAGGTGTTCATGGAAACATCGACAAAATTATTTCTCCACATGTCATCACCATCATAATGGGTTAACCTAATGAATTGTCGAAATTACGACGAAACTTCGTCGCAATTACGAGGCACAACTGTGGCAATTACGACGAAACTTCGTCGCAATTGCGATGAAAGTTTATGCCAAGACAAAAACTTACGATGCAAATGTTGTATGTGAAAAGAAAAACCGTGGCAAATGGCGACGAAAATCCATGGGAATAGTGATGAAAATTTATGTCAAAACCAAACTTACGACATAGATGTTGTATGTGCGACAAAAAACCGTGGCAAATTGCGACGAAATTTTGTCCCTATTGCCACTGTTGTTCAAAATAAAAATTGGCTTCCGACGAACTATCGTCGATATTGCAACGATTTTTTTAAGTTTTAAAAAAATAAATAACACGAGATATGGTATTACCATATTACATTGTAATATGGTATACCATATTACATTGTAATATGGTATACCATATTACATTGTAATATGGTAATGCCATATTACATTGTAATATGGAAATGCCATATTACATTGTAATATGGTATACCATATTACATTGTAATATGGAAATGCCATATTACATTGTAATATGGAAATGCCATATTCCAATGTCTCTACTTTCTCAACAAGATGCAAGAAGTTCTTTTTAAAAACAACTTAGGATAGAAATTTGTCCTAAGTGGAATGGTGACCTTGGCATTAAACAATATAGGAAGTAATTCATTGATGACAAGTGAAGTAGGTGTGCATGTGTGCAAGTCCACAAGTGTAGCAGGTGTGCAGGTCCATAGGTGTAGCCGACATTTCTATTGAAAGATGGATGTTAGAGAAAATGTGTAGATCTTTTAGATTGAACAATATTATAGTATATATATATATATCTCCTACAAATAATCAAGGCACTAATCAACCAAATATTGGAAGCATGTGTTATCATGAAGTTGGATTAGAAGTAAGGATACCAATATGACAATATACATAAAGAATAATTTGGAATATTACTTTCAAA
>JZKD02S1810696.1:375157-396915 GCA_000966675.3 Picea glauca
AAGGTAGAACGATCGAGGGGGTCCAAAATTTCCTGTCAACCGTAGATCTCAGTGCATATGGATCCATCGTAGATCTGTGCACACTCGTTAATCTTCGAGCGCGAATCAAAATGCACAGTAGAAACTTAGGATAATGTTTTTTTGTGGGTTTTGCACTGCTTCCCTTGCATTTTGTCACCATGGGGTTAGGAAACACACTTCAAACATTCAAATCATGAATTTTCATCGATCATCATGCATGTTTTATTGAAGAAAAATTGGCTAGCCTATGTTCTATCCTACCTACCTACACATTTAGCCCAGATTAAACTATTGGACTAAGAAATGACTCTATCCTGGGGCTATTTGATCAAGATTAAATAGTTTGATCAAATTTATTCGCTAACTAACCTATCTACTTGGATAAGATTAAACAATTTAGCCAAGTCTTATTCACTAAACCTATCAACATAAATTCAAAGAGACTTAACCATGATTAAACTGTCTGGATGAGTCATTATTATTGCATGGGGATTTTATCCATTTTCTTTTATGCCCTCTTTTATTCTTTTTCTTTTCTTTCTTTTCTTTTTTTAAAATAATTTGCAAGAATAAAATATTATTTTCAACCAAACTACATCAAGAGTAAAAATCTCCAGTCACCAGTTGATCCTATGAAATATAGGGTTATAACAAAGTTGAAAAATGGTTAGCTTGGTATATCAATAGGAACAATGAAGTGGATGACACATTGCATCAATAAGAGACAGATTTGAGGGAATTTGAAAATCAGTTGTTTGAAATTAAAATTCAGCATGAAGTTGCCATATCACCTTTAAGGGAATACATTGAGGAGTGGTTAAAAAAGGCATTAATCAAAATTATTAAATTAGAAAATAAAGAATCAGTTACAACAATTATGCCACCTCAACCACAGCATAGAACTATAAAGGAATCAATTGTAAGCAAGTAAAGGTTACACGTGCTTTCCATCACAGTGAGTCAAGAAACAACCTTATTCCCTTTTCTGTCTTTTTCTTCTACAGTCATTTGTCACATTGTCTTTTATTTCCTAGTACTATGTAAAAGCCAGGCTGACCCTTGATTGTCTTTCTCTCTTCTTCCAGGAATTTTCATTTTATGGTCTGCGGGAGCCAATCCCATTCCTCTGAGAAGGGAGAATGCATACTTTTTATTTAAAGACATTTTAGTTTTTATTTAAAGACTTATATTATTTTTGAGACTCCAAGAGAACTACTTGGGATACTACATTATTGTATTCTCAAAGAATTTGATTTGAAGCTGGAGTTTCCAAATGTTTTATCCATCATAATCTTTTTGGTGTTTAATGGAATGATAATTTAAAGTTCTCTTGTCTATGCAGTCCATATTTCTTGTCTCTATTTACCGTGGATATCTTTTACTGTCTTGATGAATGTTGTGATGGAAATGCCAACCTTTTACTTATCATACTCATCTGCTTTATCCACGTTGTAAATATTGTATATATTTGTTTTCTTTTTGAAAGGTATTTGGTCCCTATTATGGATATTGTTTTAAATATGAATGTTAGCTTTTTCAGAATTTGATTCTTTTTAGGTTTTTTCATAAATTTATAAGAAAAAGAGGAGTACCACCTATCTAAAAACACATGGGGATTCATATCCTCATGAGGTTGACCTTAAGATCGTAAAACAATCTTTTAGATAAACACCATGTTTTAAGTTGTTTCATGTGCGAATTAGAGAATAAGCGGTACCATTGTCCAGAGAAGTTGATGAAGAGCCCACGAACTCAGGAGTTCGATCCATTCTCCTTCCTGTAAATCTTTCTCTTTGAGGGCGCCCTCGAAATCGAAGTCATGGCATCGAATTGACAAGGTGGTGTAAGATAACCTTGAAAATTTTGGATAGAATGTACATAGCAGGTCGTTGAGCAGAAGCTACAAGATTGATTGTATGCATACCGATATCTATATGGGTGAAATGTCGAATTCAAAACAGAGAGAGAGGAGTTAAAGAAGCCAAGACAAGAGGACAAAAAGTGGAAATAATGGTCATTAAGAGCCATAGTACCAACAATATAGAATGAGACAATGGTCCCACACTTATGGTAATAGACGAAAGTAAATGTCGCGATGTTGGGAAGGACAAGGTGAATAAAACATGGATAAACATGGAGAAGTGAGCTTCCAAGTGGGTTCTGGAGGTGGATTCATCTATCTAGAAATCATATCAAAAAAGCACCCTATCCAGGGTAAAGTCTTCTCTACTGGCCAGGCTTATACATTCCAGGAAGATAGGATTTGCATGGGTCTGAGTTGAATTGCACTCTAGATCTCGGTCTCCCCTGTCCACTCCTAGATTGGTCAATTTGTTTGCCACCTTGTTTGATTCACATCACAATGCGAGGGAATGAGAGTAAGCTGAGGGGTTAAAAGAGAATGAAAAAGTTAAATATTTCTAAGGAGCCTCTAACTTGGAGAAATATTTGTAGGATCATAGTCATTTATGAAATGGGTGAGCAAGGCTATTACATTGTTAGAGTCACCTTCAACAACTAGTTTGTGGTACCCTTGAGAGATAGCAGCTTGAATGCCTCTACTTAGAGCCTAGAGCTTTGCAATTTTATTCGTATTTGGACCCTTACTTCCAACCAAAGTGTAAAGAAAATTCCCTTGATCATCTCTGATAGCTATACCAAAACCCGTCAGACCTGGATTCCCCTTGGAAGCATCATTAAAATTGAGCTTATGGAAGCCCGATGGGGGGAGTTTCCATTTACAGGGGCTGACAACCATAGAGTGGCTAGTGCAACGTGATTCTAGACCTGGATTAAGATTAAGATTCCATTTTTCCAGAATGATCTATTTTGTGGCATCACCCTTGAGATCCTCCATTGTCCATTTGGAAAGATTGGTCATTTTAGTGATTGAATTCTGAATTTTGGCTCAAATGGACTCCCATGGATTTTGATCAGAGTGAAAAATTCCTTGGTTGTGGTCCTTCCATATTTTCTAAAGAATAAAACATTGAAGGAGTTTCCAGATGCAGTTGAGAACCGTGTTCTTGAAGGCGAAAATTCTCCATTCTACTAGTGTATTGATGATGTTGTCTATTTGAAGGTTAGAATTTCACATGATCATGGACATAATATCCCATATTTGAGAGTTGTAGGAGCATTGATTGAGCAAGTGCTCCATACTTTCTTCTTGTAGGAGACAAAAAGGACAATTTGAGGGACTAATGAAGAGAGACCAATGAAGCCTCTTTTCAAAGATTATCCCAAGTAAGGATACACTTGTGTGCCACCAACAAGAGGAAGGAACTTACTTTTATACAAAGATTAGATTTCCAGATATTTCTCCATATTACTTCTTTGTCCATGAGTTGAAACAAGGCTTTAAGGCTATATGCTTCTTTGATCATGAAAGTTCCTCGTGTGGAATGTCCACATCTTAAAATATCCAGACCTTGCTTGATTCTGATTTTGCATTGGGATACTTCAAAGTGTCAAACTTCCAGTTTTTTCTCATGAGGAATGTTTATATTTGTGTGTGTTGTCTTCCAGTTTCTCCAGCAGGCGTTCGGTCGATCAAGGATCCAGTAATCTTCCATTGTTTTAAGTTGAGTTGGGTTTAAATTTTCTTGCAATTCCCTCAATTTATCATTTTGGTGGAGTGGCAGAAGCTGCTGCCAGGAGTCCAACCTGAAAAGAGCATCATTTCATTCTCTTACCTCCCAGAAAGCATGACATTAAACTAAAGATTGATTTTGACAGGCCACATTCCAAATTAGTGACCCTTCCAAGTGTTCATTCCATATGATAAGATGTGATTTGGACACAACATGAGTGCGTGTGTTTCTCCAGAGTTGTTCACATAGATCATTAGGACTCTTTAACCATTTCCACCATATTTTAGCACCTTAATCAAAAGTTATGTTAATTTCAAGTTAACATACCTTTACAAACCATGGTTTGTAGTCTGTCTTGTTGGCTGACCTTTATCCTAAAGTATTTTTTTTAATTTTAGCCCCTATAAATCTAAAATTTTGATATGTAGTATCCTGGTATGTCTTCTTTGCAATGCCATAAGTTTGACCAATTCCAATGTTCCAAGAAAAATTTATGGTAACTTTCCCAAAAATTCTTGCTTTGTCCCTTTCAAGAGAGCAAAATCATACGGACTTCCACATGCCCAATTTTTATATCTACTTATGAAATTTGGACATGAAATACTATGATTAGTCTTCTTTCCAATGGAACAAGTGGAATTTAATTTTGAATTGTGTAGCTTCAAATATGATAGTTTTACCAAGAACACTTGTTTGAGACTAGTTTCAGGACTAGTAAAAAACCCTAATTTGCAAAACTTGTATTTCCAAAAGTGTATCGAACCAAAACTTGAACTTTTTACCACATATACTTCACTATTTCTCCTCAGTCTCCCAAAAATTTAGATATTTGAAACATCCTAGAAAAAAGAGTATAGAAAAAATTCCAAGATGGCATGTTTGAGACTAATTCTAGGACTAGTGTAAAACCTTAATTTCCATAGGCTATATCTCCGAAATTATATAGAAAAAAAAATGAAATTTTGGCCACATGTAATTCAATATGTCTAGTCAGGGTCCCAAAAATTTCTTGGCTTGAAACTATCCAGAAAAAAATTATAGAGAAAATACCAAGATGACTCGTTTGAAGGAGACAAACCTAAGGACTGGATGCTCCGAAACCAAATGTTATGCACCAAATACTCAAATAGAATAAAAAGAGAAAGAGAAGTAACTCCATGCCTTGAGAATGAGAGAGAACAATGAACGACAAAACTCTTCGAGGGTGTAACGGTCCCCCTTTACCATCACTTAACAAAATTCTTTGATACCACTTTGTAACATCCGCAACTTACTCCTGTGAAATGTCACTCCAAAACATCTGGTGCACATATTCTACACTAAAATGTTAATTTGCGTAGAAACACGTGAGGTAGCGCACATAATCCCAAGTGACATCATGCCACACAAATATTCTTCTTCAGATACTAGTTATAACAATGAAATTGACACATAATACAATTATGCACACAATCATTTAGAGCACATAAGTATTACTACACGTGTCACTACTCTGAACATATGGTTACTACTCCGCGCGCAACGATCTTGGTGCCGTACGTAAAAAAAATCTCCTTGTGCATGCAGACTGCTTCCATGCATGCACAAGCGATTCTAGCCTCTTGCACGCATAAGTTATTTCCCCATGCACACGAAAAATATGGCCTCGCTTTGGAAACTGATGACCATTATAACAAATTTAACTAACATGAATATTTAATAATTGTCATACTCTGCATGTGTGACAACAAATATTGAACAACAACGTCACACTTACATGTGCAAACAACGTTACTCATAAAAATAACAATTAATTACATGCAACATCATACATGGAATAAACCCATATTATACATAGGTAATTAAGCACATAGTAATTTAGACAAACAAATAAGGGACACTTATATTTTATAAAGAGGCACCAACTGCACACAAAGCTCAAACATTCCTCCCATCCATAGACTCTATTTCTCATAAAAATTTAGCAAAAGGTCAGCCCCGAGTTGAGGCTTAAACTCCACCAGGGAAAAATGATTCCTAATGCTAGTATAAGGTCTGATAATCAACAAAATTTCTTAGTCCAAGGTGCCCAACTGTTGCAACTAGCCTACAATATCTCATTGCCCACATGCCTGTCCCACCCGAGGAAGTGTTCCCCTTCTCTACTTAATAGTCCTTCAGCTACCCCACTTGCCTTCTAGGCCTTCGACAACAAACTAGACATGAAGTTTCAGAGCCCTGTAACTAATTCCCAGTGCACCAGGGAACAATTCCTAGAAAATTTCTCACCTTGAGAGAATGCCCATGGGCTGGACAACCAGCCTCTTCGACAACAAATCTCTCACCTAGAGAGAATGCAGATGGGTCTGACAACCCACTTCTTTGACAAAAAATCTCTCACCTGGAGAGAATGCTCACGAGCCTGACAACCTGCTTCTTCGACAACAAAAACTCTAGTTACTAGATGGAAACCCTTGTCCAAGATTTTCTCTGCAGGTAAGGTAATGGAATTCCCTAGTTCAGATGGCCCGAAATCATGAAGAAACCGAGTGAATCCCCCAAAAATACACTAAGGTTCAACCATTTATTTGCATGGTCATAACTGGACACTTGTCACTTTCATAATTAGTTATAGCCACATGATGACTCATTCTTATCCCTCAGGAACTTAGGATAAATAAATATCCATATATTATACTTTTCGGAAATATAAACAAAATATTCCCTTGGACTTAAGCCCCCCCTGGATTAGCCCCATTTTCCCTTTTCGGTGGAGTTCATCCCCCCATCTCTTTTCGTCTGATTAGTATGTGTGCAACAATGTGATTTTATTAATAATTTGAGTGTGATTACATTTTACAAGGATAGGCGCACTAGCCTTTTTGCATCCCGACTCACTAGCCCAATAACCACACAAGATCTCCAGCCTCAACTGCACACACACACACACACACACACACACACACACACACACACACACACACACACACATTATATATAACTTAGTCTGATGTGCACTTCAAGGTAATCCTCACACACTTACTTAGGTGCGGACAACACTATGGAATATTTTCACCCTTTCCTTGATGTGAAATCCACGTGCACTTACTCAGGTGCATGCAACACCGTGGAATGTGTTCGCTCTTTCTTTGGTAAACAACCCTCGTGCACTTACTCAAGTGTGCACAAAATTGACCCAAAAATTGGTGCCTATGGCTCACTGACCTATATGTACATTTACATTTTCATTTACAATTGGGGTTCAAATTAGGGGTATTACAGAGGGGGAAACCTCATTTCACAATACAACAAATGTACAAGATGAGATGCTCCTAAAACTAGGTCTCCTTGGTATGTATATGAGACAAAGGGTACAATATAGTTAAAGGGTCTAGCCAACCAATAAGGACAACATGAATATAACAATACAAATGTAAAAACTCAATATCTAGGGCTTAACATTCTATACCATTAGATTTCGACAATTGGAGGGAAATTTCCTACAAGATTAGATGACTCCATACATGAATCCAAATTGGTGTGACTAAACCTTGTGCATTGTGCATGACAATACAAAAATTATGACTAAACTATTAAAAGAAATATTTAATCACACAAATTTTATCAATATGGGCTTGGATGGTTGGTAAAGTAGGGATGTTGTTATTCCATCAATAAGGCTCAAATCCCCCCCAGATACATGTTTTCCATTTGTGGATCAACGTGCTCATGCAAGAATGTCTTTCAATGTGGTGCAAGTTCTAGATGATGTTGGTGGAATAGATACTCCCAATCATAATGGAGTTTGTAAAAAAGTGGAAAAACTCAACCTTTACAAAGTTCCACATGATCCACTCAATTTTTTTGAAATTTTGATGATGTTGGTCTTCTTCAAATGGGATAAAACCCCCAAGGGAAAAGTTCCATGGAAATTACCATCAATCAAGTGAAACTATAACTTCCAACAAAATTCCTAATGAATTTGGATAAGAATTTCGACGAAAAAATGGTTGAGTTTGTCCATTTTTTAACTTATTCTAATTATAACTCCTTAGCTTTACCTTTGTAGGTCAACATGCTCATGTAAGCATATTCAATATGGTGCAAGTCCTAGATGATTTTGGTGGAATAAATACTCCTTACTTAAAAGATGAATATATAAAGTATCATAACTCCTTAGCTTTCCCTCTGTGGATCAACATGCTCATGAAAGCATGTGATTTAATGTAGTGCAAACTTGGATGAATTTGGTGGAATAAATACTCTCTATCACAACTCCTTAACTAAAAATAATCTTATAAAATGTAAAACATATTTGTTTAACTAAAAATAAACTTATAAAATGTAAAACATATTTGTTTTGTTATAATATTTTAACTTATAAAATGTAAAACATATTTGTTTTGTTATAATATTTTTTTGTTGTTGCAATTTCAACTCCTTAACTAAAACATAAACTTATAAAATGTAAAACATATTTGTTTTGTTATAATATTTTTTTGTTGTTGCAATTTTGAGTTATATATTTTCTAATTAAAATTATATGCAAAACAATTACCATCATCTCAAATTTATGTTGTGAGAATTACCAATTATAATATTAAAAAAAATCAAATACAATGCTCTATTTTTTAAATGGTTATTAGCTAAAATTTGGCTTTATATGAAATTGCAATCCTACAAATTTTGTGCTCTAACTAATATTACTAAATCAAGCTAAAATAAAAGTTACCATTCAAATGCATATAGTTTTAATTGTTATAAGCTAAAATTTGGCTTTTTTAATGAATTGCAATGCATACAAACTTGGTTCTCTAACAATTTTACTCAATCAAGCTCAAATAAAAAGTCACCATATATAGTGAATAACTTTTGATTAGTGTATTTAACTTTAGTTTGGACAGATTTGTTGAAAAACATTCATATTTAATTATGAAGGACATTTTTTTAAAAACATTACAAATTATATAAAGTTAACTTTTAATTAGTGTATTTAACTTTAATATGGATAGATACTTTTAATTAGTGTATTTAACTTTAATATGGATAGATTTGTTGAAAAACATTCATATTTAATTATGAATGAAATTTAAAAAAATAAACATTGCAAATTATACAAAGTTATATTGATGGAGCATGCCATCAATAGTATTTAGCTTAGGATTTCATTATTATCCAAAGTATAATAAGTTTAATCATCAACGACTATAAAAATGAAGTGAGCCCACATAAATAGTATTTAGCTTAGGATTTCATTATTATCCAAAGTATAATAAGTTTAATCATCAACGACTATAAAAATAAGTGAACCCACATAGTAATGGTTATGGAAATTGAAGTGAGCCCACATAGTAATTGTTATGAAAATTGATTCCGTTTCAACTACAAGAAAATAACGTAATCCAAATGTAAAATCCAAAAGTGGTGAGAACCCACATTGACAATATCAATTATCAAGCGGTGAGAACCTACATTCACAACATCCAAATTTCCTTAATTATCAATTATTCAAATGCAAAAAGTGGCGAGAACCCACATTGACAATATCCAAACTATAATACCTTTAATCATTAATTATCATTAAACAAAGTGATCCTAGGCATAAAATCTAAACCATTATTAAACCAATCACATAATCTCAATAGTGTGCAACAACCTAAGTTATCACTTTTTTTTTTCGACAGAAAATTTACTCGTTATATTAATATATAATTGTTTTTAAGTTTGAACATATAACTCTAGACAAAACAATCCAGTGACTTGTAAAAATTGAAGTCTAAAATCACTAACATACTAGACAATAGCTACAAAAAGATAGCTCGCAGGCTAGTAATAAAATCTCCAAATACTACTTGGAAGACTCCCTTCCTAACAACGACCTCACTACAACACTCTGAAGTGTACACTGAAAAAAAACCAACACAAAATAATTACCAACTCGGAAAGATTAACATCCATAGAGCCTCTAGGCCATGAGTAAAAAACCAAAATAAAGTGCTTCCTGGCAAGACAAAAAAAGATTTAGATACAGAGTTTGCCCCATTGAGTCGTCCACCCACTTATTGTATGAAATTAATCCTTCTCTATGCTGGAGAGCCATCTTTGATAGGAGGTCTGATTCTACATTTAAATCTCGGAAAACGTGCGTGAAACTGATTTCTTCGAAATTCTTAATGAGATCTATGATTTTTTCCTTCCAGCAGTCTAATGCTATGACTTGCAGCTTGCCTTTGTTGTTTAGCCAATCAATAACAATTAGAGAATCACCCAAGACCTTGATATGAGTGAGGTCCAATCTAGAAGCCAAGATCAAGGTTTCCCATACCCCCAACAGCTCGGCCATGGTATTTGTTCCCTCACCACAATTGAAAGTCCATTTGTATGAAATTTGTTCACTGCATCTAATCACCCCTCCCGTACCGCTCAGTTGTCCATTTTTTTGTGTTGTGCCATCGAACCAACTCAAGGTATCCCCAGTATGTTGATGGAGACAAGTTGACTGAGCCAAAAGCCCCTTCTGTATAACTGGAATGTTGTTTAAAGCTCCAAGTGTTTTGATAACTACGTAACTGAAAGATGGACTGGCATTCCCCAAAAATTATCCCAGTGCGTTCCAACCACACATTCCAACATGTTAGGGCAGGTAAAGTACTGAACTTAGAATACCCCTTTATCCACTTATCATAACAATCACTTATAGTGTTACCTTCCCATTCCTTCATTATGTTTAGACTTCTTCGAATTCTCTGCCAAACCTGTTTTGTAAATGGACATGTGATCATAAGGTGGATTACCGTCTCAAGATCTTTGTTCCAAAGATGATAGATGTTTGGCCCCTCCCATCCCTTTGATTGTAGAATGTCCCAATTTAAAATTCTATTTTATGTCGCCAACCACATGAAGAGTTTAATTTTCAGAGCTAAATTTCATTTACAACAAGATAGACGCCAACCTCCATGTGTCTTCTGCCAAAATTTAGAAGCTAGAGCGTTATAAACATTTTTGACAAAAAGATGTCCGGACTTATCTCCACTTATCCATTTTAATTCATCTGGTCTATCTTGAAGTTGTATCCCCACTCCAGATAACTCTCTGCGGAAAAGATCCCACTCTTTTTCCACTTCTCCAATAAGTCCCAACTCTTGACTATCTTTCCATTGCATTAAGAGATAGCCTAGCTTCGGGAGCCCTTTTGCCTAATAAATCCAAGTTATATTTCTCTGTTGTAAGGGGGACATAAGATCTCGAGATAGTAAGGATAAATTCCCCAGGCCCATGATCTAATATCTACCAATTAAAACAAAATTCTTGGAACCCGGGCTTCGGCTCAACCACTGAGTGATAATATGCACAAACTTTACAATATTTTTCCAAGTATTTGATGAAGTAGGAGTGCGAAAAGAAACCGATCTGAGCCATGTAGCAACTAAGAAAAACAAGAAATATTTTTCCTTCACTACTCTATGCCAGATGCCCTCCTTCATTAAAACACGCCAAAGTGTACTTGCCGCCAAGGCTTTGTTGAAGAGGTGGATGTTTCGAAAACCCCAGCCTCCATAAAACTTTGGTTTTGCTAATAACTCCCATTTACACAAGTGGTAACGGAAAAATTTTCTACAACCATTCCAAATAAAACTGAACATTAATTTTTTGATATGGTTAAGAACCGAGACCGGAATGACTGCCAGTGACATCCAAGAAACAGGTTGTCTTTCCAATATTGATTTTATAAGAATGAAGCGACCTCCCAGAGACAACCATCTGTTACACCAATGGCCTATTTGTTTTTCAATTTTAACTAGTATCCACCTCCAATCTTTCGCCTTGTAAATTATTGATTTGAGATAGAAGCCAAGGTATCTAAATCCTTCTGAGAGGTCTACAAAGTTATAGGGAAAAACTTCTTTGAACCCTTTCAACTCCTCCCCTTGAACACCTGCGAAGTCAATTGTGGACTTTGAGTCGTTTACCTACAGACCCGAAACTCTACAAAAGAGATCCAAGATATTAGAAATCTCCTGCCACTCATGTAGTGTAGCCCTGGACAGAATTAAAACATCATCCACGAACAATATATGGAGAATCCTAACAAGTCTGGAAACCTTCACGCCTATCAACTTTCCTTCACTCAGGCTTTTCTTTAATTGCAAACTCAACTCCTCCATAACTAAAATAAAAAGCATGGGAAACAATGGGCATCCTTGTCTTAAGCCACGACCATTCTGAAAAAAGGGTGTGGCCTCCCCATTTATAAGAACAACAAAGGTCGTTGTACTAACACAAGAGATTATCCAATTAGTAATTTGTATGCTAAATCTAGTTTGTATGAGTATCAATCTTAAATAGTCCTAGTTTATACAATCATAAGCCTTCTTAAGATCTAATTTTAAAATTAAGGCCTTCATTTTCTTCAGTTTAATGCTATGTAGGCATTCCTGTGTTGTGCCAATAACATCCTGGATCTGTCTTCCTTTTAGAAATATCAGTTTCTCTTCTGACAGGGATATAGAGAGAAGTGGTTTGATCCTATTGACAATAATCTTTGTGATTATTTTGTAACACGGGTTGCAGAGAGAAATCGGCCTAAAGACATCAAAAGAAGAAGGAAAATTGACTTTTGGGATGAGCACCAGAAAATTCGAATTTAAATCTCTTATCACTTCCCCTCTGTTTTTGGATTCCTCAACTACCTCAAGCAAATCACCCCCTACCAAGTCAAAGAAGTGTAAAACGAACTCCACCGTCCACCCATCCGGGCCTAGATTTGTTTCTTTTGCAAAAAGTTTGAGAACCTCCCATAACTCCTCCTTTGTGAAGGGTCTTTCAGGTTGTAGAGTGTCCTCCTCTTTGACCAAATGAGGGAAGAGACCGATTGATCGATTATGTTCATTTATACCTGTTGGTCCCTTCTCCTCGAAAAAACTTTTGTAAAATATAGTAGCCTATGTTTTTAGTGCCCCTTGACCAAAATGGACCTTTCCTTCATCATCTTTGACGTCCCATATATGTTTACGGTTCCTTCTAAAATTTGCATATTGATGGAAGAATTTTGAATTTTGATCTCCACTTTTTATCCAAAGAGCTCTGCTCCGCTGCCTCCAAAATTCCTCTTCTTCCACCAATAGACTGTTTCTCTCTTCCTCTAACCGTTTTAAGAGACTTTCCTCTGCCAAATTCTGTGAATCCCTAGAAAATCCTTGAAGTGTGGCTTCGATGTGTTCCTCCAACTTTACTAAATTTTTCAACTTCTACCTCTTTTGTTGCTTTGCCCAAAACTTTTATTTGACATTTTAGGGATTTTAATTTCACCATGAACCTTCATTGAACCCTAGTTTCCTGAAGAAACCGTTGATCCCACCAAATAGTTTTAACTATTTGTGCAAATTCAACTTCTCTTAACCACAAGGAATTTAATTTGAAGGGATAAGATTTAATCTATAATGTGTTTTCCAACTGTAAAATAATCAGAGCATGATCCTAAAGGAAAGGATATGACACCCAAGACTGATAATTGCCAATGCTCTTAACGAGGTCTTTAGACAAAAACACCCGAACTAAACTTTTTGCGATATAACCTGCTCCCTTCCTACCATTTTGCCAAGTTGGGACAAGTTTATCCAGCTTAATGACTACAAGCCCAAATCCCTATAAAAGATCTTTAAGATAACTAGACAAAGTATCTTCATGCGCTGTGTCACCCCAAATCTCTCCAGCATTTAACGTAAAATTGAAATCACCTGCTATAATCAAATTCTTTTTTGAAAGTAAGCCCCTTTAGGCCACCTTGTCCCATAATTATTTTCTATCAGTACATGGGCCATACACATTAATAAGCACACGCTCCCTTTTGTTTTCCAAACAATGACATGTCAAAAAAATCCCAGCATCACACAAGTAAGGAACTAGATTAAATTTATTCGGGTCCCAAGTCGTCAGTAAACCCCCCAAATTTCCAACCGAGATGACCGTGCTAATGTACCAAGTAGGTTGTAAGGTGTTAAAAAAAGATCTTTCCTTCAGATTATCAACCAACGTTTCTTGTAAAAAATGAATATATGGATTTGTCCTATCGAGCAATCTACGCAGGGAAGCTGCTTTAAGGGGGGGGGGCACCCTCTGATATTTAAGGATAGCACAAACATGGTTTATCCCTTGCATGGGATTTCATGCCTCTAAGCATCACAAAATCAGAAAATTATGACAAAGGATGGGAAGTGGTCATGGAACTTGCTTCACCTTTTTTTCGTGCACTCCTAGTTTTTAAAGGAGACAACTCAATACCCAAACCCATGGACCATGCAAATTCATTCCCCGAGCCCTCTCCCAACTGAACATTAGATTCTATACGTCCACTGGGCCCCTCTCTTTCTACCACCGATATCCCAAGATAGGCTGACAAAGGGATAGGAGACCCATATTCTTTAAAACTAGGAACTAGTGAATCCGGGACTGCTCGAAGAGAGTCTTCCCCAACCTTTGGTTCTCCAAACCCCGGTAAGAAGTAATTATCCCCCTCAGGTTCATATGACAAGTGGATTATCCCCCCCTTAGTCACACTCGTAACAGGGACAGTCCCCTTATGTGGACTCTTTTTTCCCCCAAACACTCAAAAAGGATTTCTACCTCCTCTAGAGTCAGTCGGCCACAAAGAAACTGACTTAGTAAGCCCCTCCCCAACCTGCTGAGCAGGAGTCTTAAATATAGGAACCAGAATGGCAGGAGATGAAATAGAATCAAGAGGGAAATCCTTTGGAGCTCTTTGTTCCCGAGCACTGAAGGCTTCCAAGGTATCTCTCTCCCAAGTTGTTAAAGCGAATTAAAAGGAAGGGCAGAAAAATCTTAACTTACCCGAGAAAGTATCCAAAGACTCCAACGAACTGCAATCCTTATGATATTTGAGTAGCGTTCCAAGAACTAAAGAGTCAACTTCTGGCGAATCTTCTTAGTACCAATCTCTAAGACAAGTTGTTGGGTATGTGTTATATTCTTTGCATGTGTGTGTGTGGGCGCATCAGATTCGACAACTACGTCTGACGATCCAAACTTCCTTCACTCTTTGTGTCATGTGTATTGGGAACTTTCCTAGGGGGGGCTAGGTATGCCCCCCCCTGGTTATGCGCAGCGTTCGGGGCAATGCTTCGAAATTATTTTTGGGCAGTTTTTGCTATTTTTAGCAGTTTTCTAAATTAACCCGGATTAAGGGATTAAGGTTTTGGTAGCTAAAGAATAACTAAAACATTGTATATATTGTATGGCGAATGGTGAAATTAATACAATGCAGAGTTGAAAGGTGTGGAACCAAGGAAGACTAATTTTCACCCAGTTGAGGGTTTCCAGCGTAAATCTATGTGTACTATGTGTATGAGCCATTGATTAATTTCTGTTTTTTCTTAAGAATATGTATGCATTGCTTTACTTCAGAGGTTTAAAACTTACATGTGGTATCATAGCTCGTTTTTGGCTTCAGAGGGACGCCTTTGTTGCTGAGGGTTTGGCTTGGTCTTGATATATCAAGTTTATCTTGGGTCTATGATAAACCTGGGTTTAGTGGGAACTTTTGCAGTGGTGATTCAAGTGTAGAAAGAGGAAGGACGAGATCTTATAGAATCGATATAGAGAAGTTCAACGGTAAAAAATTTGAGCTATGGAAGCTCAAGATGGAGGGCCTTCTTGTAGACAAAGAACAATGGATCGTTGTGGATCCTGGTACACAGCCTATTGGTACGCAACCAACTAGCACACAGGTGACTGGTACACAACCTACTAGTACATAGACTACTAGGACACCACCTACTGGTATGTAGAAGGAATATTGGGAGAAGTTGGATAGAAGAGAAAGGAGTACTATTCGACTATGTCTGGCAGATTCAGTGTTGTTGAATGTCTTGGGAGAATCTACAACCAAGGAACTATGGGATAAGTTAGGGATTTTTTATCAATCAAAGTCCCTGGTAAACAAGTTGTTTCTTCGAAAGAAGTTGTATCATCTTAGGATGGAAAATGGAGATTATATGACATAACATCTAAATGCCTTTAATACTCTGGTAAGTCAACTCATATCTGTTAATATTACGACTACAGAAGAACATAAGTGCATTACTTTGTTATGTTCTTTTTCAAATTCTTGGGATAATCTGGTTGTAACAATTGGTAGTACCACTCAATCTACATTGAAGTATGAGGATGTAGTTCCATCCTTGTTATATGAAGAGATGAGGTGGAAAAACATGGATAGTCATAACACATATGCTTTATTTGTAAGAGGTCATACCCAAGACAAAAATCCTGGTAAGTGCTCAGGGGGGAGATCTAAATCTACAGGTAGATCTAAGTCTCCAGGAAAATCTTTGAGGAAATGTTTGAACTGTGGTAAAGCAGGGCATTATAAGAAAGATTGCAAGTCTAAGAAGGTTGATAAACCAAAGGGATCTGATAGTACCTCTGCCACAGAGGGGAAAACCTCCACTAAAGAAGGAGGTGATGTTTACCTGGAATATATAGGTACACATGAAGACCGCGATGTATGGTTGATCAACTTGGGTGCGTCATATCATATGACTCCTCACAGGGAGTGGTTTTGTGAATATGAAAAATATGATGGTGGTGATGTATTCCTAGGAGATGAATCGACAACAAAAATCATGGGACGTGGAAGGTTTAAGTTGTTTCTAAAATATGGAAGGATTAGAAATATCCCTAGGGTTCTACACATTCCAAAACTAGCCAGGAGCCTAATATCTGTAAGCAAGTTGGATGATGCAAGAGTGGATATTGTATTGGGAAAGGGCACTTACAAGATGGTACGAGGGGAAATGGTGTTGATGAGGGGAGTTCGGTGTGGAACTCTGTACAATTTGTTGGGAAGCACTTATACTAATGGGTGTAACAGTTTTGTTGTCCCTGAGTAGAGAAATGAAGAAGACAAGATGAATATTGTCTCTAAAAAGAATACCATGATGTGGCATCAAAGACTGGGACATATTGGAGAAAAGGACCTTCGAATTATACACGGTAAATGTATGGTTGAAGGTATGTCTAATTGCACTCTGGATTTTGATTTCGGTGAACATTGCATATATGGTAAACATAATCGAGTAAGATTCCCATCCGGTGCTAATAGATCAAAGGGGATCTTAGAGTTGATACACAATGATGTGTTTGGACCTGTTCCTGTTCCATCCCTAGGTAAATATGTGTATTATGTTTCATTCATAGATGATTTCTCAAGGAACACATGGATTTATTTTCTTAGAAAGAAATATGAGGTATTTGATAAATTTAAAGAGTTTAAGGCTCTGGTAGAAAATAAAGGTATTGATGACAGATAATGGTGGAGAATTCTGTGGAAATGAATTCAAATAATTCTGTAAGAAGTGTGGTATAGAAAGGCAGAAGACTAATCCATACACACCTCAGCAGAATGGAGTTACAGAAAGGATGAACATGACATTGATGGAAAAAGAAAGGAGAATGCTTAGTGGTGCCGAGTTAGGACAAGAATTCTAGGCAAAGGCAATGGGTACAACATGTTACATGGTCAATCGATCACCCTCATCAGTGCTGGATGATAAAAATCCACACGAGGTATGGACTGGTAAGACACCCTCTCTTGAACATCTCAGAGTGTTTGGTTGTGATGCTTATGTACATGTTCCGAAGGAAAATGGGAGTAAGTTGGATAATAAAGATGAAAAGTGTATCTTTATGGGCTATAAAGATGGTGTGAAAGGTTATAAGCTTTGGAACCCATAAACTAAGAAGATTGTTTACAGTCGGGATGTTGTTTTTAGAGAGGTAAAATAGGTGTCCAAAGATGAATTCCTACCAACGCAAGATGAACCTGAGAAAATAGAGCTTGAGTTGGATGATGTAAAATATGAATCATTTGAAGAATATGAAGCAGAAGAAGAAGATCCTCATACCCCAGTATTAAGGAGATCAATGAGGAAAAGAAGGAAACTAGAAAGGTATAGTCCAGCTGATTTTCATTCTAATTTTGCTTTATCTATTACTGATGATGATCCCAGAACTGTTAGGGAAGCAGTGAATCCAGAGGATAGTAAACTATGGAAGAAGGCCATGGTTGAAGAAATGGATGCCTTGGATAAGAATGAAGCATGGGATATAGTTGAGTTCCCAGCTGGAAGAAAATGTGTTGGTAGCAAATGGTTGTATAAGAAGAAGTTTAATGCAGAAGGAAAAGTGGAGAAATACAAAGCTCGGTTAGTACCAAAAAGTTATTCCCATGTAGAGGGAATTGACTTTGGTGAGATTTTTTCTCTTGTTGCCAAGGTAACGTCTATTGGATTTATTTTATCTGTTGCTTCTCCTTTTGATCTTGAAGTGGAACAGATGGATGTGAAGACAAAATTCCTACATGGTGATTTGGAAGAAGAAATTTGTATGAAGAAGCCAGAAGGATTTGTAGTGAAGGGAAAGAAACATATTTTCTATAAGCTAAAGAAGTCACTCTATGGTCTGAAGCAATCACCTAGGATGTGGTACCAAAAGTTTGACACATACATCCTTGGATTGGGATTTGTGAGAAGCAGGGTTGATCACTGTGTATATTCCAAGTAAGTTGGTAATCACTTCATTTATGTAGTTTTGTATGTTGATGACATGTTGCTGGTAGGAAATAACATGGATGTTATCAAGGAAGTGAAATCACAGCTATCCTCCAAATTTGACATGAAGGATCTCAGTGTTGCTAACTTCATTATGGGAATGGAGATTAAAAGAGATCGTGTAAATAAGAAACTCTGGATGAATCAAAGAAAATATGTTGAGACGATATTGCAGAGGTTTAATATGCATGGAAGTAAACCAGTCAAGGTTCTTATTCCTATAGGTGTAAAGTTATCTGCAGATCAGTGTCCCAAGACACAGGAAGAAGAAGAGGACATGTCCCATGTTCCGTATGCCAGTGCAGTTGGTAGTTTGATGCATGCAATGGTCTGTACTAGATCGTACATTGCACATGCAGTGGGAGTTTTGAGAAGGTATATTTCAAAACCAGGGAAGGAGCATTAGACAACAGTAAATAGGGTCTCCAGGTATCTTTGTGGCACTACCAGTTATGGATTGTGCTACCAAGGAAGACCAATATTGGACAAAGTGGTGGACATACATGGCTTTGTTGATGCAGACTAGGCTGGAGATCTAGATCAAAAAATATCTACAAGTGGGTATGTGTTTAACCTATTTGGAGGATCAATCAGTTGGATGAGCAAAAGACAAGTTGTAGTGGCACTCTCAACTACAGAAGTTGAATACATGGCAGCCACTCATGCAAGCAAGGAAGTAGTATGGTTACAGAGATTGTGTTCGGGTATTGGGTTGATACAACAAGCAATGAGATTAGATTGTGACAGTCAGAGTGCAATCTTCCTGGCAAAGAAACCAACTTATCATTCAAAGACAAAGAATATTGATGTTCAATATCACTTTGTGAGAGACATGGTTGAAGAAAAGAAGGTTTTGCTGGAAAAGGTTGACACTTTGAAGAATGTTGTAGATTCATTAACAAAGTCAGTGAGCACAGAAAAGTTCTCCTGGTGTAGAGTAACAATGGACATTGTTGCCTTGGATTGTTGACTATATAATCCTGTGGACCCCTGTATGCAAAGAAAACCACAAGTGAGAGAATGTTCGGTATGTGTTATATTCTTTGCATGTGTGTGTGTGGGCGCGTCAGATTCGTCAACTGCGTCTGACGATCCCAACTTCCTTCGCTCTTTGTGTCGTGTGTGTCGGGAACTTTCCTAGGGGGGGCTAGGTATGCACCCCCCCCGTGGTTATGTGCAGCGTTCGGGGAAGCACCCCGAAATTGTTTTTGGGCGGTTTTTGCTATTTTTAGTGGATTTTGCTATTTTTAGCGGTTTTCTAAATTAATCCCGGATTAAGGGATTAGGGTTTTGGTAGCTATGAAATACCTAAAAAATTGTATATATTGTATGGTGAATGGTGAAATTAATACAATGAAGAGTTGAAAGGTGCGGCGTCAAGGAAGACTGGTTTTCACCCGGTTGAGGGTTTCCAGCGTAAATCTATGTGTACTATGTGTATGAGCCATTGATTAATTTCTATTTTTTCTTAAGAATCTCTATGCATTGCTTTACTTCACATGTTTAAAACTTACACAAGTGTCTTCAGACTCCTCTTCCACCACTGTTCCTTTACACTCCCACCTTAGATGGCTTGTCCTACAATAGAAAGTACACATGAATGTGATTCCTAGATAGTCAAGTATCTGGTTCATCGTTCTACCCCTCCAAACTATCTCCAGGGTTTCTGACAGACCAGAGTGGATGTCAACATCCACTAAAAAAATTTCCATTCTTTTGTCTGTAGACAAAAGAGACCGGTCATCAACTCTGATACACTATCCTAACTCATTACCAATGGGTTCCAAAGAATTTATGTTCCACCGCTGGAGTGGCAGACCAAGTAACATAACCCACAAATGCATGTATTGGAAGTACTCCATAGCCGGGTCAAACACGACTCTCCATCGCTTTAACATTAAAATAGAACCGTCTATAACCCAAATCTTCTCCAAAATCAGCTGAGAGTCTTTTGGAGTCTTGAAACTAAAACCAAACCAGTCCTTCGACAAGAAAGAAACCTCAGGCGTATAGCCTAGTAGAGGCATCCAATAAGACTCTACCCACGGTGGTAAGGATTTAGAGTTCATAGTATTGTATGAAAATATGCCAACTAGTGTGCACAAGGCTAGACTACAAACCTCCTCTAATCCAACGTCAAAGCCCAATACCATCCCACGCTTTGATTTCTTTTCCTTCCACAACTTTCTAGTATTCCCATAATCTCCCTTCTCCCTAAACCCCTTCTTTTCCCCAATTACCTCTCTAGAGAACCTCCTAAGATTTGCCTGCCCTGTCACGTTCTGTGTAAAACCCACTTTCTCGGCCACTTTAGAAAAAATAGGAGGAAAACCAGTAGCATGGGGAAGAGCTCTGGTAGCCTTAACACTAGTACCCAGTTGAGGAATAGGAAATTGTGCCACATCTGTCACAGAAGGTTTAATAACTCTCATGCCAGAGTTGAACGCATCTACTGAGGCGAAAAGACCTGCACGACTCTAGAGTGCTTCGTCAACAACTTCCATTAGGATGCTTACCTCATCTTCCATATGGAAGCTTCCTAAAGCGAATATGACAACGCCACCCGGAAACACGTACCAAACTTTGGTAAAATCGCACTACAGTCTCATGCTTCTGAGATTAAAATTTCATAAAGAGAAATAAATACTCACCACTCCTCGAGAAATAAAAAAGGACATCACTAACATCATGTAGGAAAAGACCCTAGAATCATGGCAGGTGAAAATTCCAAGGTGACCCTTCCCTCTTTCTACCTACAGGCCCTGAAATCTAATCACAGACCACCCACAGTAAGAACCAAAACTCAAACAAACTTCTACTCCAACCTAAGTTATCACTTGAATTGTAAAATAAATAAATTTAAATAAGAGATCCAAGTGATAGGTCAATTAAAATTTGACTATCACCTCCAAGCACAAACTCCAATTAGACTAGTTATCAACTAATTAAAAAAAAATGGAGTCAGTGAATATAAATGAGTATTAGTTAAAAATCGACTATTATCTTAATTAAACTATTATCTTAAGGTATGAAATCTAAATTGTATGTTAATTAAATTTAGTTTGGGTTGTACAACAACCTAAGTTATCACTTGAATTGTAAAATAAATAAATTTAAATACAAGATCCAAGTGATAGGTCAATTAAAATTTGACTATCACCTCCAAGCACAAACTCCAATTAGACTAGTTATTAATTAAAAAATGGAGTCAGTGAATATAAATGAGTATTAGTTAAAATCAACTATTATCTTAATTTAAACTGTTATCCTAAGGTATGAAATCTAAATTGCATGTTAATTGAACTTAGTTTGGGTGATTGGGATGAATGATTGTTATTCTCCTTATATGTGTTCAATTCCCGTAAGTGATATGTTGAGCTCATATGGAGTATATTTTTGTAATGTTTTTGAGCCTTGTTGTCGACTAACCTTGTGGCCTGAAGATTCTAGGATTTATCGTAAGTACCATCATCTGAGATATTGTAACGTGGGAAAAAAAATATGATATAATAATGCATTGTATAAAAATGAAATTAAT
>JZKD02S1810696.1:398326-431215 GCA_000966675.3 Picea glauca
GATCCAAGTGATAGGTCAATTAAAATTTGACTATCACCTCCAAGCACAAACTCCAATTAGACTAGTTATTAATTAAAAAATGGAGTCAGTGAATATAAATGAGTATTAGTTAAAAATCAACTATTATCTTAATTTAAACTATTATCCTAAGGTATGAAATCTAAATTGCATGTTAATTGAATTTAGTTTGGGTGATTGGGATGAATGATTGTTATTCTCCTTATTTGTGTTCAATTCCCGTAAGTGATATGTTGAGCTCATAAGGAGTATATTTTTGTAATGTCTTTGAGCCTTGTTGTTGACTAACCTTGTGGCCTGAAGATTCTAGGATTTATCGTAAGTACCATCATATTGTAACATGGAAAAAAAAAATATGATATAATAATGCATTGTATAAAAATGAAATTAATTAGAATACACTAAAAAAAATTAAATTTACAAACTATTTATATAAATTTAATAAAACTTATTAAAAATAGAAAACAAAAAATGTTAACTTAGTATTTAAGTGATATTTGTACAAAACACATACTTCATATTTGTATAGCTATTTTTTTTTAATTATTATTATTATTATTATAGATAATTTTCTTGTAAATTAAGTTTAGTTTAGATGATTGGAATGAATAGTTATTATCTTTTTCCATGTAGGTTCAATTCCCACAAACAAAATTTTGAAATCTTAACAATCAACCCTCAAAATTCTAGAATTTAATTTACCTTTACCCCAATATAACCTAGAAAAACATAATTTATAATTTTCCTCTCATACATAATTTACAAAATTTCTCCAATTATTTAAAGCAATATAAAATAACATAATTTTAAAAATTCCCATCATTCAAAGTAATATGCAATCATATATTTTTATGATATCCGCTATTTGAATCCAAAGTAACAACCACGACATTTCCTTTTACCAAATCCTATTGTATCCTATGATGCTAACCTTTTATGATATCCTATGATGTTAACCTTTTATTTAACACTAAACTAACAACCACGAAATTTGCTTTCCACATGGAAAAATTATGTGTATTATTGCTTTATATTATTCGTTAAGTAGTCCTTCATTATTGATTCCCCGTATCAAGGATTATGTATGATGAATTGTTTTTATTTTAACTTTTGATTTAATGAACGCATAGATTGGAGAAAGTTAACTTTTTAATATTATTGAATCCACCAAGGGTAGCCGGTGTGGAGATTATCTTTGATTTCGAAAGAAAATAATAATTTCCTTTTTCCAAGGAGTTAGGAGATACCACAAACACAAACAATTAAGTTGAAGCATTATCAATATTACAAAGGCTAATGATTTTGAAATATAGAGTTCATTAATTCTTGGTGATTGGGGATTTTTTTTTGGCAATCATTTGTCATATGTGTTTTCTTTCAATCCCTCAATAGGCCTTGTTAAGTAAATTGGTCACTAGTGCTCAAAGGCTAGTAAAGAGTTTAGCTCATTGTGAAGTCTACCACATCGTGAGACACCACAACTCTTCAACTAATAAGCATGTGAATGAAGGGGTCATTCAAGGCTATTGACAATTTCAAATCCCATAGTGGGCATGATCTCTATTAGTCTTTGAATTCTATAATGTTTTGGAAAGTTGTGTTTTTTTTACAATTTATATTGCTTTACACTTAGACGAATATATAACAATAGATATAGAACTTTAAATCTAGGGGCTATAATATAAAGTAGTGTTGATATTTTGAGAAGTTGTTCAACATTTTTTAATTATGGATCTCTAATATTTTGTATTTTCTTGTTGGATAGTTTGGCCATATCATTATTTTAACACAAATATAGTTGTTTCTCGTGTGTGTGATTGTAAATTTTGTGTTTTATTGCTCAATGTAAGAGATTGATTGCCTTCCCTAATTTAAATGAGTTGACTCATACATCCACTTCATACTTTCGGTGGAATAGTTAACTACGAACTTTAACATTCACAAGGTCCATTCCTTGGTAATCTATATATTATTGTTTACATCTCCATCTTAAACAAGTGGGGCATCATTTATTGAAGCTCTGAGCATTTGTACCTTTGGATATGTAGGTGAAGTCACCCAATGTTGACTCGATTCTCAATGTTTTCAATAAGTGAAATTATTCTTCAAACACATTTTAACCTATAACACTTTCACCATTGATCATGAAGGATGACACTTCCATGTGTCCATCCTCAAACCATAACATAGTGCTAAATGTTAAACATCCAAAAATTGTATCCAAATGTTATTCAAACTTTCCAATACAATTTTATTTAAAAGACTTTTACTTTTTGTTTTCTAATAGAAAATTCGCTCGAAATTATATTACATTATAATCTCATTTACATCAACAAGTACCATTCAAAAAGGGTATTTCCAACAGTTCCATCAAAACTGGAATATCCCCAAACTCCAAAGCAAATAACTTATGTCCCTAATGACTCAGAAGGAGTGATCCAAATAGGGCAACTACACTCAATACTCAAAGAAGGCCAAATACAAAATAGTTCATCTCCACGCAGGAGACTAAGGACAAAGATTCCAGGAATCAGTACTCGAGCCAAAAACTCCAAAAAATAACTAATAACCCCGGATTTTAGAAGAGATTTTGATGGAAAGGTGGACCTGACTTCCCATTTTCCCAAGTATAGAAGGTTAATCTGCCTGTTGGACCTAGCAAGGCTTGTTTGGAGAGGTGATCTACTTCTTTATTATATTCCCTGTATATATGATGATAGCTTATTTCTTGGAAGTTTGTAGACAATACCTTGGTTTTGCGCTTCCAGCCTTCAATGTTGATAGCATTTAATTTTCCAATTTGGTTCAACCAATCTATGATCACCTTAGAATCCCCCAATAACTGAATCTTTGGAATTTTCCATAGATTTGCAAGTGTTAGAGTTACCCAAGCCCCCAGTAGCTCCGCTTTTGAGTTTGTACCAACCCCTTCATTGATATTCCATCTATAAAATTGCAGGTCTGGGATTTTGATGACTCCCCCCACTCCACAGTTTGATCCACCCCGAATGGAAGCCCCATCAAAAAAAGTAGTGTGATCTAAAAATTGGCAGTTCAGACTCCTTCTAAGAGTACTCAATTTTTGGGAAGAGGAACAAGAATTTTGCGCTTTAAAGTTTTACAAATCATAGTCCAAACCGAGGGCACTTTGTCCTCGAAAATAAATTGATTCCTCTCAAGCCATATATACCAACATAAATGTACAGCCAGAGTATTGGATACAGTTCTGTCTTTTGTCCAAGAGTCAAAACAATCACTAAAGGAGGTACCTGTCCATCAAAATTTTAGTTTAAGCATGATGGATAATCTGTCCCACACTGTCTGAGTGAATGAACATTGCACAAATAGATGGTCTATATATTCAACATCATTTTTACATAGAGGACAAAAGCCGGGACCCTGCCATCCTTTTTTTTGCAAAACATCCCAAGATAAAATCCTATTTTTGGCCGCCATCCAAACAAAGAGTTTTAACTTCAACTGTATGTTCCACTTCCATAGTTTAAATTTCCAATTGTTCCAGATTGGCAAATCTTGGGTAGATATAAGAGCTGCGTAAATGTTTTTTACAGTGAGCTTCCGAGTGGAGTCACCTCCCGTCCAGAGAAGAGAATCTGTTGCATCTAGGAGTGAAACACCTGCTTCATTTAAATTATTGCAATAGCACTCCCATTCGAACGCTAAGATGCCCGTTAGCCCCAAATCCGTGCTGCTAATCCATGTCTCTGATAGAGTAACTAGATCTTGTGAAACTAATGCTAAAGTCAATACAGTGATTCTTCTACGAGTTAAATGTGATATTAACTCTTCCGATAAGAAAGATTTTAAACTTAATCCAAGAATCTGATCTCTGCCTATATAAATGAGATGTCCCAAACCTGGGAACCAACTAAGTCAATGAATTATTACATGAATAGAGCGAACTAAACTAATCCACATCCTAAACGCCACACATAAATTCACATTCAAACAATAGAGGAAATAAATTTACATGTTATTTCTAAACTCAAAGTAATGAACTTTCCCAAAGTGTTACTCATAGTTACCATTCAAACAAACAATAGAGAGGAAATAAATTTACATGTTATTTCTAGACTCAAAGTAATGAGCTTTCCCAAAGTGTTACCCATAGTTACCATTCAAACAATAGAAGAAATAAATTTACATGTTATTTCTAGACTCAAAGTAATGAACTTTCCCAAAGTGTTACCCATAGTTACAAGAATATTCCAATGTTCAAAGGGGAGACTATGCATTCTCACCCATACCTCGTGGGCATCAATGATTTAATAAATCATTGATGTGTTTTCAGCAAAAACATTTTTAGTTGAAAAGTTGAGTGGAAAATATTCCATGCACGTTCCAAGGATTAGACCCTTTATTATCTACTCCAATAAACAAGGCTTTCCACCTTTCTTGGAAGCATATGTACTATGGCGATTTATCTACAAGTATCAAGAAGGGCATGAAAATTAAAAAAATATATTCTTTTTGATATTTTCAATGAGTAGGTGAGTTCAATATATTACTTAGATGGTTAAGTGAAAGTAATGACAATTTTTAATAAAATTAATTTTTTAAAATCTATTTATTCTCCTAGGGACTCCACCATGTATCATTCATGTAGACTTGCAGGGTGGTTAGAGAGCAGTGGGTCTCCACCATGATGAATGAGTGCCTCCATCGCCCTTGCCCATCAACTACTCCATATGTTTATGTTGTGTGTAATTTATTTGTATTCATTTATGCTTTGTCTAATTTATTTGGGTAAAGTAATAATATAACTAGTCGCATCCTTGGCCATTTATGGTAGCACCCAAGTGTTCAGGTTTTGTTCTTGGCTTATGAAAAGCTACTTTTCTATGAGTTTATGAGTTAAGTTATTATATTATTGGACTTTCAGCTAACATTTTTATAACATAACGTTTTCTATAAAGAGAGTAGAGTTGTCATTAAACTTTCAACTAATCTTTTTATAAGATAAAGTTTTTAATAAATAAAGTTAATGGGGTTGTAGTTTAATGGTAGAAAATGTGGTTTTATTTTATTAATTTGTTTATAAAGTAATTTATTTGAGATAAAAATAAATCACTATAATTAAATATAAATGTTGATATAATAATACTCAATCATAATAATAGTTTAATTCAACAAAATTTAAATATGTTTTCTAAAATTAATCTATCAAATATAATTAGAATAATTATTATGTAATTAATTGTCTATTTTAGAGTTGATTTTTAATGTGTATTTAAGTAATTAATAACCAAACCATAGGTTTACACAATCCAAAGTTTATTAATATTCTAAGCAATTCAAAAAACATTTGGCAAATAGACTAGAATAATTAACCTGAGAGCTTTAGTCAAACACTTTGCTAACAATCCCTACCATACTCACTCATTATGGGCCTTAATATCTCATATAAAATATACAAAACAATGAAGAACCTCAAAAAGATATTTGTGCCAAAAGCTAGAGATAGTTTCAATAGATCAAACATAAGAAAATAATTGTACTTGTCTAACAATGCCAAGTTCACTATTATTCTTTAGATTTTCATCATTATAGTAATAATAATTTAAGGATAAATGTTATGTTTTTCTCTAGTCTCCCTCTAAAGAAAAACCCAAAAAACATATGAAAGAAAAGGCTGGAAAATAACCTAGGGCCTTAATAGGGCTTGCTCACATGTAATGGGTTGGAAAGGATTCGAACAACCACACTTGTGCTAACTTAAGACATGAGCACAATCCCAACCATGATAATTTAAGCACCAATATTCATACAAATCACTAAATTCCATCATAAACTTGTCCAAAGAAACTCTACCATCAATTACAACTAAAATGATGATTTACCTAGCTAAATTTAAATATAAAAACATTTTATTTATTGAGAAAAAAATAAGAATTGCTCTAAGAAAAGAAAATATTTCAAATATCTAAATAAAGATCAATCCATCAAACATGAAAAATATTAAAAAAGAAGGATCATGGCGTTTCCCCTCTGTGCAAACCCTAGCCAGCCCTTTTGTTGCCCCTCCTTTTGCCTCCCTCTCATGGCTTCGACCTCGGGTGGGGGAGCCCCCTCCCCCAATCCTCCTTCTCCTGACATCGTAGCCTTCTCCTCCCTCATAGTCGCTCTCTCGAAACCCCCTAAGAAACAACAAAACTCGAAGTTCGTAAAAAAATTGGACGCAATCCCAACTATCCCAGTTCAGCCAGCTTCTAGAGCCCACACTCTGAAACTAGTGGAAAATGGACTTATTGGCCAATTTACAGGTATATGGCCCTCCCCCCAAAAAATGGCCCTCTAGTTAGAGCGAAACTGGAAGCCGTTTATCAAAGGACATCTCACCCATGCTTTATGTGGAAAGGGATTTTATGCATTTTATTTCAAAGAAAAAATGATAGGGATCTTATCTTCAGGAGTGGACCATACTTCATGGGCTCAAGAGGTCTGTACTTAAACCGTTGGATGCCTGATTTATGTCCATAAAATGACATCCCCAAAGTATTTCTTGTCTGGGTTTGTCTCCCTTATCTCCCCCTCCACTATTGGAATGATGAAACTATCCAAAATATTGGAAACACACTGGGAAAATACATAGACAGAGCTAAACCCAAGGATGGTCTGCAAGCTTGCATGTGGATCTGTGTGGAAGTGGATATCGAAAAAGGTCTTCCAGAAGCCATCAATATCACACTAGACAACTGGTTGTACATTTATAAGGTAGATTACGAGCAACTCCTGTTCAAATGCAAATATTTCCACGAGTATGGGCATTTTGCCAAGAATTGTCCAAAGATGGAAAATGAATCTAACACGACATACCAGGAGGAACAATGGAAGCATCCCAAGAAAAGAAACAACCGGGGAAGTAAGGAACCCATCAGAATAAATGGAAACCTCTTTCCCCTCCAAAGGGAGCACCCTCTAGTCCAAAACCCTCCTCTCCCAGTAACCCCCACCTCCTCCCTGAAGCCGCCTCTCTAAACCAGTTCAAAGCCCTTTCAACCCCGGATCTGGGCGAAGAACCCACCCACTCTTTGCCTCCTAAAATTGAACACCCCCAAGTCACTAATGGCCCTACCCCTCCCCCCTCCCCCAAAGCAAGAGAAGTCTACACTGATATTTCATAAGAAGAATCTGAACACTCGATGGCCACAACCCACCGCAAAAACCCAAGTCGCAAACCCAACAACCAAAAAAGAGAAGAACTAGCGAATCAAGAAAAAGAATTGGGAAAGAAAAAAACTATGGAATAAATGTTGAAGAAAGAAACTAGATCCCATCGAAATCAAAGCGGTCCAGTCGCCTCAAAAGGAGGCAACCCCAAATCTCATTCTAAATGATAAAATTCATATCCTGGAACTGTAGAGGATTGGGCTCGAAAGAAAACATAGAAATGGTTCAACAACTCATCAAATCCGAGAAACCTCACCTCCTCCTTCTCTAAGAGACTAAGAAGCAAGCAAAGGAAGTTTTGAAAATCATAGATCTAATGTGGAAAAATAGCAAAAGCAGAGCCATCAGTGTAGCAGGGACGTCCAGAGGCATTTTCACACTTTGGGATCTGCAAGTTTTTAACATCAATAATGTGAAGGAGTCAACTAACTGGATGTTTCTCAATCTAACACAAATCCCCTCAGGTATGTCTATCTAGATTCACAATATTTACATGCCTTGCACCCCCCAAGAGAAACTCTAGTGATGGAAATCCCTCCTATCACTCTCCGACGAAGTAAGAGGTTTGAATCTTATAGCAGTGGGGGATTTTAATACCATTCTATGCAACAAAGAAAAAATGGGTTGCAATATAGTCCGAGATCTTACAGGGAGATTATGGAAGACTTCTCCTCCTCTTGGGATCTTTTAGACATAAATCCCTCCAATGGAAAGTTCACCTAGTCCAATAATATATCTGACTCTTCCCATATCGCGGTGAGGCTAGATAGATTCTTCCTCGGTACCCCCCTCCTCAGATCCCCTATTATCCCTACTTCCTTCATCCTCTCTTGGGTTGGATCCGATCATCGACCTATATCCCTTCTCCTTGCTAAGCCTCTTAATCTCAGACCAATCTCCTTCTGGTATAACCCTCACTGGCTTATTTACCCCTCTGCCCTCTCCATTATTGATTCAGCGTGGAACCAATGGATCAACGACTCCCCCATAGATATATGGGAACACAAAATCTGTATGCTTAAAGAAGCTCTGAAAATTTGGATTAAATCAAAATCGGTCAACTTAGGCCAATCCAAAATTCAGCTGGAAAAAAAGCTGGACAATTTAAGAGAGAAACTGGAAGGGGAGCAAGCAGATCCATCTACAATGAAAGAAAAGAGAATCACTTTCAAAAGGTACATGTGAATTATGAAAACCGAAGAAGAGCAGTGGAGATTAAAATCAAGAATACTTTGCTTCAAGCATGGGACATAAATACTAAATTTTTCCATTGACAAGCTAAGGCCAGAATTTGGAGAAACATAGTATCTGAAATCAACACTAAGGAAGGCCGCTTGATTACAGATTATGAGCAATTAAAAAGAACAACCTCCCAACATTTTGAATCCCTGTACAAGGAGCATCCCACTTATAACCTTGACTCCATAGAAAGAATGCTCGACCCTATTCCCCTACTTCTAAGTCCTGAAGAAAATGATCAACTTTGCAAGATCATTACAGAAGAAGAGGTTTGGGCTATCACAAAATCAATGAACCCAGACAAATATCCAGAACTGGATGGGTTTTCGGCCCACTTCTACCAAAATATCTCAAGGAGTCAAAAGAATAAACAACTCCCAATTTGTGGATGACACCATCCTGTTGGGAGGGGCCTCAACTATTTTAGCAAGAATATTCAAAGCAAAAATGGACGACTACACAACAACCTCGGGAGGAAAGGTCAATGAAATCAAAAGTTAAATTTATGGATGGAATTTTCCTCACCATGAAATGCAGGCTATCGCTAGAATCCTCAACTTCATTGGCACCACTACTTGGCAATCTTTCAACTACCTCATCATCCCCATATCCTTAAAATCACCTCCTCCACGACTTGGAACAATATCATAGACAAGATAAAAGTAAAATTCAACAAGTGGGGATCCCTTTGGCTAAATCATGCAGGTAGAGTTGTCCTCATCAAATCCGTTCTCTCTATTCTTCCTATTTTCCAGCTCTTTATGTTACTAGCCCCGGGGAAACTTAAAACATAAATTTCCCAAGAAATCAGAAGATTTATTTAGAAAGGAGATCGCTCCAACTCTAGACGCCATCATCTCATAAGATGAAACATTGTCTAAGCACATAATTCCAGAGGGGGAATTGGAATAAGAGACCCCTTTCTCCTTAATCTTGCTCTGGGTGCAAAAATTCTCTGGAGATTGGTCTCCGAAAAAACCGAATGGTGGAAAAAGGCTATTTTACATAAATACTTCACTAAAAGTAGACTTCGTTGCTTGGACCATCCTCTCCTAACATAAAGTGGCTCTCAAATATAGAATCTCCCGAAGGCCTCCCTCCCCCTCATTCAAAATAATCTTTCCTGGTCCCCGGGTAATGGGAAAAATATCAAATTAGCTACTGACATAATTAATGGATCTTCACCCCTGGAACAAGAATCCTCTCTCCTCCTGCTACTCTCCTGGATTTCAGACCAAGGTAAACACTCTCTTTATGACATCTCCACTTGGAATAGAACTACAAGAAAATGGTTAAGTTGGGACCTTGGAAATCCCCCTCCAAATCTTCAACCAATCTCCCACCTACTCATCTCTAGACTAAAAGGTCGCACCCCCATCTCTCTTAATTCTAAATACCTATGCTCTTGGAACACTCACCATTACTTGATAAAGCAAGGAATCCTCGCCCTTATTAATGATACCCAACTTCCACCCAAAGCATCCCACTGGAAGAATATCTGGAACAACGATGGATTACCCAAAATAAATATATTATGTTGGACCTTGGTCCATCAGAAAATCCTAACAGGTGAAAATATCAGCAATAGGGGAATCCACGACCCTTTTAGGTGCGCTCTCTGCATGCAAGAATCTGACACCATTCAACACACTTTTCTCGATTGCAGATATGTTTTCAGGGTCTGGGAGACAATTCTACAAAATTTGAATGATAAATTCAGGTGGCCAAACACTATCAACCATCTTCTTCAAAATTGGAAATCTAGATACAAAGGATCTTTAAAGAACAAATCAACATTCCATAGAATCTGGACAACCTTACCCAAATACGTCTGCTGGAAAATATGGCTAGCCAGAAACAAAGCACTCTTTGCGGGGGAACTCAGTCACCCTGCTTCAACTGCCAACATGGCCATTAGCCTTCTCTCAGAGCATCTCTCTCGAAGGAAGCTCCTAGCGATCTCACTTCAGAATATGGACAGCTCAGAAAGTGCATGAGTGAGCAACCTGAATATTATTTTTAGAAACACTTCTTCTGCCACCTTCCATCCCACCTGGAAACTTCAATTCAATAAGACACAGCTAGGAAATTGGCTCACAAATAGATTGACGCATTCCCTATTTTTTCAATTGCGCTTCAAAAGGAAATTTCGGGGAAGCAGGTGCGGGAGGGGTGATTCTCTACCCAGGAGGTCAATTGGAAACCACTTATGCCCGGAGCTTAGGACAAGCAACCAACAATCAAGCAGAAGCCTATGCTCTTCTCAAAGGCATGAACATAGCCAAGGACAAAGACATCTCTGCTCTCATTGTCCTTGGGGAATCTCGTCTCATTCTATCTTACTTGCTACTTAGTAAATCTCCCAGTAATCTCGCTCTCAACTCCATACTCAACAGAATCAGGCAAGAAATCCCCCATATCAAAGAAGTTCACTTCTTTCATGTGGCCCGTTCACTCAACTCTCAGGCTGATCTCCAAGCTAATCTGGTTGTAAATCTCCCGGAAGGCCTTCTCCAATCCAATGGCCTCACCCGTCTTCACCCCATCCCATGATTCTTTGCATCCCCTCCTTCTTGTTAGCCGGATGCCTTCTCTGCCCCCCTGGTTGGTCCCTTCTCTCTCTCTCTCTCTCTCTCTCTCTCTCTCTCTCTCTCTCTCTCTCTCTCTCTCTCATGTTGACAACTGGCTTTCTCAACCCCTAAAGTTAAAATCTGGCGCTCCTCTCACTCTAGCTTGCTCCCTGTGACACCTCAAATTGCCCTGGGAACGACTTACACAACTGTTGCTCTGCTTGTGGGAAATCTAAAGGACGAGCTAAAGATATCTTGTCATAGATGCCTAACCAAAGAAAACTTGCAATGATGCGACCTGATGTTAATGATGGCGCATCCTTCACATCTCATATGAGCTCCATACTTCATCTCAGAGGCAATATGGGGATATGACTCCCTCCTTCTTGTGCCTCCCTTACAGGTTGTGTAGTTGGGCGAAATTGGGAGGCATACTCTTTGAAAGACAACGACATCTCTCTTATTAAGAAATCCCCCAATGCCTCCTTGCCTTTTTTCATGAAGAGTTCGGTAATCAAGTTCGGAGAAAGCAAAACCTGGAGAGGCTATGGATGGCACCTTGCCCCCCTCCTTGGACCCGTTGATTCCAGCAGCCGGAAGAAGTCTTGGTTGAGTCCTTGCTTGGCCTTCTTCACTTCGTTCGTGGGCTCACTTCCCGTACTAGCTAAGATATGGAAAGAACCTTGCATACAATCTCAACATCTATTTCAATGGAAAGAGGAGGCTACAGCCTTCTGACAACATTTGGCAAATCAATCTACTGATCCAACCAATCTGGTTCCCATCAAGCCAGATTAATTATATCTATGTATTGCTTTTGCATTTGCATTATGGGCTCATTCTATAGATTATATGCTGGAAAATGGGGAACCCGTGGCCACTGTGTGGACTAAATTTTATGGATCTTATAGAGACTATGTCGATCCTCTAGCTTCATTCTCGTATGTATCCATCTAATAGTCTATGAGATTGTCACATTTATCAATATAATTTCTCTCTTTTGTTTAAAAAAAATAAACATCAATCCACAACATTCAAAAAAATTTCATAAATAAATACAAAGTAAAAAAAAACATATTTTTTTATTGTCATAAATTAAAAAAAAATTAAAAAATACAAAATTAAAAAAACATAAGTTAAATGTAATCCAATTTATTTTAAAAAATATTTTATTATTATTATTATCATAAATTTAAATTTAAATTCAAATTCAAATAAATAGCAATCCATACAAATTTAATTCTCTAATTAATATTACTCAAACTAAAAGAAAAATCACCATTTATTGCAAATAATTTTTGATTGGTATAAAATCTAAAATCTAAACTATTATTATCACCACAAAATGTGGAGAAAAACCAAACACAAAGTCCCAAAAAAAGTGTGCAACCACCTTCATTATCAATTGAATTGAAAAATAAAATTATAGGTAAATTAAAGTTTGATTGTAATTAGACTACATATCAACTACTTAAAAAATGGAGCCACTTATAGGGATATACCTAAATGAAATGTGTGTAAGTTTAAAATTGACTACTACCTTAAGGTAGGGAATCCAAATTGTATCTAATTTATTGATGTAATATAATAATAAAAACTTAACATCACTAATTATTTATACAAATTTATTAAAAATAAAAAGTCAAAGATATTAACGTATTTAACATTTGTAATATAATAAAAAAAATTAAAATCACTAATTATTTATACAAATTTATTAAAAATAAAAAGTCAAAGATATTAACGTATTTAACATTTAAGTGATACTTGTACAAAACACATATCCTACATTTGTGCAGCGAAAACAAAAAGTTTATTTTTAATTTTTAAATGAAATTTTATTATCATGCAAAAGTTACCTCTTTTTATATGTAGTAGATTCTTCATCCATTTAAATGTTGGTCGTCAAATATTTTGTTGAGTATCTCTAGCCTCATTGTTACCTTTGGAAGAATATAATCCCACCCTAATCAACTTCAATTTAAAGAGGCGGCCACCTCATCCCTTTCTAACAACCTCTCCAACGATTTACCATAGGAAGAAATCCTCACCCCCATTAAAAATAGTAATGATCTCTCTCTTCCCCCTCTTCAAATTCTCATCCTTCTACTCTTATAAATTTATCATCACTTAAATTGAATTCTCTCACCTTTTAATTTTTAAAAAAATGATTCAATTTCGACCTTTCCCTTAGACGTATTTCTATGGAATATATCCTCTGCTTCGTCGAATCCATTATCCATAACCTTTTAAATTCATGAAGCAAAAGAAATTAGGCAAGAATGCAGAGGAACACTCTGTCGTTCTAAACCTCCTAAACTTATCCTAACTAAAGAACAAATCTTCTCTATTTGTAGTCTTAATGATAACCCCGACATCCTTATCCTCAAATCTAACAAAGGTAATGTGATCTAGGTGGATATTGGTGGCCACTCACCTATTCCAACTGGCTCCTCTTGATAGTTTTTAGTTCAACACATTCCTCTGTAATTCTTTGTAATTGTGGGTTCTACACTTTTGGGGCTGTCTGAAGCCCTACATAGCTTCCAGGTGGAGATTGGTGGCTGCCCACCTAATCCGACTGGCTTAGTTTGGAAGTTTTCATGTCAATACATCTTTATGTACTTCCAGGGCCGTTTTGAGGCCCTTAATAGTGTTTGTTTGGCTTGCCACAGTCAAACTGTAGACAAAGTCAAAGTTTGATGACACAATGTGTAGTTCTCCAAAAGACCTTTCCAACAGGCTATCACGTGTCTAAAACGGAGGTCGTATGCAAAAGTTATGACCTTGGGAAGTTGAGGTACAAACTTACCCATTGGGGCCCACATGACTTTTGGCGTTTCATCTCCTAGGGTTAGGTTTATCGATGTCTAGGGTTTTGGCATTCATGAGTAATGTTAAAAAATCCTTTGGAGCCTCATTGTAATCATTCTACTCAGATAGATGCACATAGCAGCCACATCTCTTCTCAGAGATAGCTACCACCATTTGAGCAAGTTGTTTTTAGTTCTGCAGTTTTACAGTTTCAACCTATTTCATTGATTCAATAGAAGTTATTGTTCATTGGATATCTGTTGTTGTTCTCAGTATCTTTGTGTTATTGTAATTAGTCTGTTATTCCTTTCGTTTCACTCATAAATTCGGATCAATGGTGTCAGAGCGGTCTATTCTTCATTTATTTTTCTTCGTGCATGTCCCCGACAAGATCTGGGTACAAGAAGTTGGGACTCAAACCAATCGAGCCTTTGCAAGATCAGGCACGCCGATCTCGACAACAACTCATGGGGGATGAGAAGAAAGATGATGGAGTAGGAGATCATTTTAAAATGTTCCTCGAGGAAGCCCTTGCACAACAAATGAACGAAATGATGGACAACTTTGCATAGGTCCTTTGACAATTGCCCACATGAGACACATCTTCATCAAGTGGCCATGCAACCCCCCTTCAAGGTACAAGTAAATTTTGATATTACATTATTTGAAGGACTGATAGATGTGAATGTTGTAGATAAATGGTTGAAACTGCTCGAAGGGTATTTTTTGGTCCACAATTTTTTCGATAGGGAAAATATTACTTTTACACTCCTCAAGGTCGTCCCCCATGTTAAGGAATGGTGGGATACTTACTCTGAGCAATAGGCCATCAAGGAATCTGCAATATTTTCGGTCATCCCCACATGGGATTCCTTTAGGGATGTCATTAAAGAACAATACTACCATGTTGGAAGCTATGAGGACCAGTACACAAGATGGACCGCGCTGCATCGGGAAAGGGACCAGACAACATCAGATTTTACCAATATTTCCATACCCTGTGCACCAAATTGGGTATCAAAGGCTCTGAACAACATCTGGTGCTCAAATACCATGGTTGTCTGCATAGATACATTCAAACAGAAATGGATTTTCTGGACATCACATCATTAGGTGCGGCTTATAGATATGTTGTCAAGATCGAGCATAAATTTAAGCAGAAGAGGCGAGAGCTTGGATTTGCAAACTCCTCAGAGCCGAAACAAGGCAAAGGCGGTCCCAACCCACAAAACAAGGGACAGAGAAAAGATGGTCGCTCTCAGGACAACCAGTCCAAGCCGCAACCCAAGAAAGATAATGAGAAGTCGAAGAAGGACACGGGAAAATGTTGTGAATACCATAACAGCCCTTGGCACAACATTGAAGAATGTTGCTCCAAGCAGTCATTGGTGGTTGAGATGAAAGCTTCCGAGTCATAGGCAGATTCTGACTCTGAATCAAATCCAGAAAGTGGGAAGCAAACCATCGATGCCGAACCCAGTGCCATTGTCGCTACCACCAAATTCCAACCAAGCGAACTAGGAGAACCAAAGGAAGGGGAACACCTCTTTCACTCACAGATGTGGGTAAAGGGGACTCTGTTGCATTTCATTGTCGATAACGATAGTTAGAAGAACCTGATTTTAGTAGAGGCCGTCAAGCAGCTAGACCTGCTGATAACACTGCACCCGCAGCCCTACACCATCGACTAGCTTCACCAAGGACGAGATCTCCACGTCATCCAACAATGTCGTCTGCCCTAAAGCATCAAGCCCTTCAAATATGAGGTATTGTGTGATATTTCTCCCCTTGAAGTTTGTGATGTTCTTTTAGGCTAGCCATATTTGTGGAAGTGACATGTTGTGTATGAGTCTATACCCCACAGTGTTATTATTACTTTGGGTAGACAATTGTACAAGATACTAGAGGTAGTGACAACTACTGCTATTTCTTTAATATCTGTTAAGCAATGCAGTAAGGTCATTTCACAGACCGGGAAGTTCATCTTCTTTGTGATCCGTGCTCGCAGTAAGCAGAATGTCGTTGCCACATCTATGACCTCTACACAAAGCCTCTCTTTGCATCAAAAGGAAGTGGATGGGATCATGGAAGATTACATAGACATCTTCTCCTCACCCACCGGGGTACCGATGCACTGCCAAGTCAAGCATCCAATTGATCTAACCCCCGGTGCACCACCACCTAATGGACCAGTCTATCATCGCTCACTGATGGAAAATGACGAAATCAAGTGCCATATCTAAGAGTTGCTTCAAAAGGGGCACATCTGACCCAACTTCTCCCCTTTTGGAAGCTCGATTGTGTTGGTGCAGAAGAAAGACGGGACATGGCGGCTCTGCATTGATTACAAAGCATTCAACAAAATCACAGTCAAGAACTGGTACCCAATTCCCCGAATTGATGACCTTCTTGACTAACTCAAGGGGGGAAAGTTCTTCAGCAGGATTGACCTAAAGTCTAGCTACCACCAAGTTCCCATCAAACCAGCTGATGTATGGAAGACAACTTTCAAATCTCAAGAACATCTCTTCGAATGGCTAGTCATGCCCTTTGGCTTAAAAAATGCACCAAGAAGTTTCATGAGATTGATGGATGATGTATTGATACCCTTCACCAACTCTTTTATGGTGGTATATCTAGATGACATCCTCATCTTCACCAGAACTTGGGAGGAGCATATGAAGCATATTCAATAGGTTTTGGGCACTCTCTAGTAGCACAAGTTATATGCCAACTTGGAAAAAATCTCCTTTGGCATGAACTTGGACCAATACTTGGGCTACATTGTTGATGAGCATGGGGCACATGTTGATCMAACTAAGATCCAAGTCATTCATGAYTAGCCARCCTTGACCACACTAACCGGTCTTCGGAGCTTCTTGTGACTTTCCAACTTCTATCGAAGGTTTGTGTTGGGATTCTCCCATATTGCATGGGCCCTYARACAAGTAACCAAGGGCAGTGGCAAGAAAAATTTCGCATGGGGGAAGGCACAACAACAAGCATTTGATGATCTTAAGCATCACTTGTACTAAGCTCCAGTACTCTTCTTACTTGATYTGCAAAAACCGTTCGAGATTGAGACTGATGCCTTAGACTATGCTGTAGGYGCAGTTCTCACTTAGCATGGTCATCCARTAGCATACCATAGTGAGACACTCTCAGACACTGTTCGAAAATACCCCACCTATCAAAAAGAAATGTATTCCATTGTGAAAACCTGTTGTCAATGGAAACATTACATTCTGGGAAAGGAGACAATCATCCACACTGATCACAAGCCTCTACAGTTCATACAGACACAGGGGCAGTTGCAGAACGACTGCCATCAAAAGTGGTCCACATACCTATAACATTTCCATCTCAACATCAAGTATAAAACATGAAGCACAAATCGTGTTGTTGATTGCCTCAATCTCCCTCCCATTGCTGCACTCACCACAATGCTCCATTCCTGTGGGCATGAGGCATTTGAGTGGCCCCAACTTTATTAGTGTGACCCTGACTTCACCACCACTTATCATCTATTGGGTATAGGAGAGAATGTCACTGATTTTCACAACTAGGATGGATTGTTATGCCATCTGGGCCACCTCTGTGTTCCCACAAGTGAGCATGCAAATCTCATTTGGGAGGCTCACTACAGTCATATGGCAGGACATTTTGGCATGGAGAAAATTGTGGTAGTTCTACAGAAACATTTTTATTGGCCAAAAATTCGACAAGACGTCAACAAGTATATCAGATATTGCACTACATGTGTCATTTCCAAGCCAACCATCAAGAAGCAAGACGTATACACCCCTCTTCCTACTCCCCGAGAGGCCTTGGGAATCCATCTCTATGGATTACATGTCTGGCCTTATGTCCACCAAGCACGACAATGATTGTGTATTTGTGGTGGTTGATCGGTTTTCGAAGATGGCCATTATTACAGCCTGCAAGAAGAGCATCACATCGACGGATAGTGCCAAGCTCTTCTTCGAACGAGTGTGGGTCCATTTTGGGATACCACAGACCATCACCTCAGATTGGGACAACAATTTCCTCAACACATTTTGTTCAAGTCTTTGGTCATTGTTGAACACCAAACTCACTAAATCCATTGTTTTCCACACCCAAACTGATGGCTAGACAGAGGCCATCAATTGGATGATTGTGCACATCCTATACATGTACAATTATAATCATTTGTGTACATGGGATGAGAGTCTTCCCTATGCTCAACACAACTACAACAGGGCTCTCCATAGCTCCACTAGCCATAGACCATTTCAGGTGGGGTTGGGATTTCAACCCTTGGGTCCCATTGATGTTGGACTACCTCTTGCAACCACACAAGCAAAATATTCCCATGTTCAGTCTGAGGCCGACAAATCCACCAGATTCATTGAGTGGATTCAACACATCTGCCAACAGGTCCATGAGATTTTGCAGAAAGCTAATGCTAAGTACAAGCAACATCGTGATCAACATGGGGTACTGCACCAGTTTCAGGTGAGAGAGAAGGTCTGGTTACATTTGCAGAAAGAGAACCTTATAGGGCCCCATAGGAAGCTCTTCCCACTTTTCTATGGGTCTTACACTATCACCAAGGCTTTGGGTAGCAATGCTTTTGAGCTCAACACTCTACCCTTCTTTGGCTTGCACCCAACGTTAAATGTGGACCTCCTTCGGCCATATTTTCCACCATTGTTGTACACCTCAGAGATCGCAGAACAATTGACACCAAAAGAGCTCAACCCTGAGTGCATGGAACATGAATCCACTGATCAAATAGTGGACACAAAAGTCAAGGGAACTCGCCAACAGAGGATCCAACTTTATCGGATTGTCAAGGCAGGGTAGCTCCTACACCAAGGAAAGTGGCTCACCCGAGGCCAAATTCAACAGAATTTTCCTCACGTGATGGGGGCACTCAACGTAATGGATATCGTTGATTCTTAAGGGGGGAGGAATGATCCAGGTGGATATTGGTGGCCACCCACCTATTCCAACTGGCTCCTCTTGACAGTTCTTAGTTCAACACATTCTTCTGTAATTCTTTGTAATTGTGGGTTCTACACTTTTGGGGCTATTTGAATCCCTACACAACTTCTAGGCAGAGATTGGTGTCCGCCTACCTAATTCAACTAGCTTAGTTTGGAAGTTTTCATGTTAGTACATCTTTTTGTACTTCCAGGGTCATTTTGGGGCCCTAAACAATGTTTTTTGGCTTGCCACATTCAAACTATAGACAAAGTCAAAGTTTGATGGCATAATGTGTAGTTCTCGAAAAGACATTTCCAATGGGCTATCATGTGGCTAAAACAGAGTCATATGCAAAAGTTACGACCCCGGGAAGTTGAGGTACCAACTTACCCATTGGGGCCCACATGAATTTTGGTGTTTCATCTCCTAAGGTTAGGTTTTTGGATGTTTAGGGTTTTAGCCTTCATGAGTAATGTTAAAACGGCCTATGGAGCCTCATTGTAATCATTCTTCTTAGATGGATGTGCGTAGTAGCCATATCTCTTCTCAGAGATAGCTACCACCATTCGAGAAAGTTGTTTTCAGTTTTGCAGTTTTACAGTTTCAACCTATTTCATTTATTCAATATAAGTTATTGTTCACTGGATATCTGTTGTTGTTCTCTGTATCCCTGTGTTATTGTTTTTAGTCTATTATTCCTTTCGTTTTGCTCATAAATCCAGATCATAATATCACTGTTATTATGAACACCTTTGACTACGATTCTAAAATGCTAGATCTTCTCACCTCCTCCACCTACAAAAATATTAATAAAAACCCTATCAACACCATCACTAGCTTGGTTACCAAAGCTATTGAATCTTCCTCCCTAGATCTCGCCATCCAAAAGCATCTCATCCCTCATAACCCCAAAACCCTGAGGATATACGGACAACCAAAAATTCATAAAAATGATATTCCCCTAAGACCTATATTGAGCGCCATAGGAGCCCCCACTCATGCCCTTGCTCGATTTCTAGCCGATAAGCTTCAAGCCTTCGTCGGGAAAACCGCCTCCTTTATTAAATATTTCAATGATTTCATTCATAAAACCATTAATCTTCACCTTGATGAACAAGACCTTATGGTCAACTTCGATGTGGTTTCTATTTTTACCTAAATTCCTGTTTTGGAAGCCCTAACCTTGATCTCTAAACCGATAGACCCTGAAACACTATACCTTATCAAAATTTTCCTCTCTTCGACCTTCTTTACCTATAAGGGGGTTTTCTATGAACAAACCGCAAGGCACATCCATGGGGTCACCCTTATCCCCAATGGTTGCTAATATATTCATGGAACATTTCTAATCTTTAGCCTTAAATATATTTCATCTCAAACCAAAATGTTGGTTTCGATTTTTAGATGACACGTTTGTCATTTGGCCTCATGGCCAGTCCAACTTAACCTCTTTCTTCAATCATATTAATATCCTATCCCTCAACATCCAATTCACTATGGAAACCCATAAGGACAACTCTATCCCTTTCTTATATTTCCTCATCTCTCGTCTTCTTGATGTCTCCCTCTTCCACCAAGTCTATAGGAAGAAAACCCACACCGATGGATACCTTAATGCTAGTTCCCACCATCATCTAGCTTAAAATACATTGTCCTAAAAGCCTTGGTAACTCGAGCCCTTCACATTTCTACCCCTCAATTCCCCACAAAGGAAAAGGCTCACCTAACCAAAACCCTTTTGTCCAATGACTACTCTCTCTCTCTCAAATCAACCAATCCTTCCGCTCAGCCAACAACTCTAAACCAAAAATCACCTCTCCCTCCTCCCCTCCCTGTGCTCTCATCTATTTGCCTTATATCTAGAGCATCACTAATAAGATCTCAAAACTTTAGCTAAGAATAATATTAAAACCATTCAAAACCCTTGCACAACTTTTCATATCTGCTAAAGATAAATCCGACTCGATGCTTGGCCCAAGACTTTACCAAAATTCCTTTCTCTTGTGGGAAATATTACATAGGTCAAACTGGTAGAACCTTTAAAACCGGACTTAAAGAACGTATAGTTGATACCACCTATAACCACATCTCCAAATCAACTATTTTCGAACACTCTTTTAACTCCAAGCACCTTATTTTCTTTGACCCAACCAAATTTTTAGCCTCCACCCTGCATTACTCCTCCTGTCTCATTCGAGAAGCCCTTGAAATAAAAAAATATCCTAATAACTTTAACTGTGAATATGGCTACAAAGTAAGACAATCCTAGAAGCCCACCATTCATCACCTTGATCACTAGAATTCCTCCTTTTAGATCTTGTTCGTCTCCAACCATCCCCTCCTCCTCCTCCCCTCTTCTTCAACTTCTTCCCTCTCCCCTCCTGGCTTCATTTCTCTTCATCTCTCTGATCTATTTTTACCTTTAACCTCCCCACCTCACTTGTTTATTTTCCTTGGTGTGTATTATCTCACTTTACCTACTTCAAATCCTTTGATATTATTTTAATTTAATTCATTTTTATCCCTTATTATTTATACTAATTTCGTCACCTAATCAAAAGAATCCTCCTTTATCCCCCTTTTCAACTCATTACCTAAACATATTTTTCTAATTCTTTATTATTTTATTATTCTCATTCATATTTTTCAACTAATTTCACTGATTGCTTTTATTATTTTTCACCTACTTTTATTACTTTTTCATTATCATGTTCTCAATGACTAATTCCCATTTTCTATTCATTGTCCTCTCTATTCCCATCAACTGTCCCTTAAATGTCTTATTCTATAAATAAAAACCTCAACACTACTATTTTCCAACATATGAGCTTCTTATGTCCTTGATGATGGGTGGAGTATCCACTCGAAACATTGGACGTTTCGAAACCTCATACATAGTTTTTATCGAGAAAATTCTCCAACATTATGACTAACTATGGAAACTTACATACTCAAAATGATCATATAACGAGACATGGAAAATTGAAAAGTAGAAGAAGAGAACCATCCCTACAATTGTTTATATATGGCCACATTTTAATTCAGTTCCAACCAAATATTTTGATTCCTTTCCTAACTTATGTTGGAGTGTACTACGTTTATGTAATCCTTCTATTCCTTCAATAAGGACACAAGCCTTAAAAAAAAGAAATTTTGGCAAACTTGGAGAGAATAAGAAATATCTATTATGCATGGCATGCTAATCACATCCTTGCACCCACTCCCAACAAAACAACATATGAAGGTGAGGATACCAATCATGACATACATCCCAACATAGATATGAATGAATAAGAAGATCTGCCAAGATTGGTCCCTATAGGTAATATCCAAATTAATTATCTTGAGATGCTTGGACTTTGAGATTTCAACACCAACCACACATGGAATCAACAATAAGTCAAAAAATACATTGAAAACCACACCAAACTTCATCTACTACAATTGAAGGAGTGGGGAAGTACTACAAGAAAACACTCCCCTACCTTCTTCCATAATTGCATTGTCTCATAATCAACAACTCACATTTGACATAGTCCTACAACATTCAAAAGCAAGAGGAACAAAATCACCATTGAGGATGATCATCCAAGGCACTATAGGCACGTGGAAATCCTACGTTATAAGCAACATAAAAGAAACACTCTCTTCTCAAGCAACTTCTGGAAATAACCCACTACTACTCCTCGCCCCTACTAGAATTGTAGAATTTAACATACATGCAACCAATATACATGCACGGCTTAGGATTCCAATAAAGTACATGAAGCCTTTACATGGATAATCCATGATAGTGTTCCAAGAAGAAATGAAATATATTCAATACATTCTCATTGATGGGATGAGCTTCACAGGGCCTAAACTGTTTGCAACAAACATTCTTTCAAAAAATCATAACGAAAACATGCTCTAGCAATTGAATATGCCTATTTCACAATGTGTTGTAGATTTCACTAGTGGCGTAGAAGCACAACAAGATGATGAACATTAGCTGGAAAAACAATTATTACTATGTGTAGGGTAGTGAGTTATGCTATCCTGCAATTTGTGGGTCTGGGAAAGATTAGTAAATGGGGCACTTGCAGTGGCCATACAAATTGCATACACACTTAGATCTATCCCTCCTAAGTTGCTAGCATAAGTTGTCATGGAATTCAATGAATACATTGGCCCTCCATGAAAGCTAACCCAACCAAAGCGTATACCTATTACGAACTCCACCCATGAAACAAAGTATCAAGAAACAAACCCCCTCAAAACAGTTTGGGCATTGATTATACATAAATCCCTAGATTGATATTAACAAGGTCAACCATTGACATTGGTAACATTGAACGTCAAGGCTTGACCTTCACGACAATGTCACACACCACAACATTAGAAAGAATGTGAATCACACCATCATTCTTCTTCGAACACTATGCAAAAATGAAAACCACTACATATGCCTCACCTTAGAAAAATGAAAAATCACACCTACATTCTTTGTCACATACACACTTAAAATTGATAGCCTCAATCCCTACGCCCCCTAACTAAGTGTAAATATCAATATGGATTGGAAATATAACTAGAGGCCAACTTGAGAACTACCTAAGCCTTTCTGGTTTATGATAACATATGTAGACTTTGTCATATGAAATATTAATGTAAATTTGCATCAATTACATGGATTTCTATTTAGTATTTATTATTACTTGCACTAGAGATACCTTTTAGATTTATTATAACTTTATAACACAATATGCTTGTTTTTTTTTATAACAAATTGATGTCTATAATATCTCAAAATAACATTTGTACAAAGGTTAAATTTATTGTTTTTCCTATCGATATGTTTTATAATATGTATTTAATATTAATTTCATTTTATTAACTATTTTCTCATTATTTTTGCTATCTACTTGGAAACACGTTTTATGATATTTACTTTTTAATAGTAACTTCATTTTATTAGCTATTCTTTCACGAATTATAATGATAAAAAAAATGATCCCCATTGTTGTCATTATTCTTCCACCTCTCAAATATATTGTTTATTCATTAGGATATTAGATTTGATTTTTTTTAAGGTGAAWTTTTTTATCCAAACTTCGTTGTTAATCTATAGTAGTGTTTAACTTTAATTTCATACATGAAACYAAATAATATTTCCATTTACAATTTACCTTTTTTTATTTAGATCGGATCATTATATTATTTGTTATTTATCTCAATATTTTATGAGTGGAAAAATTGGAGGAATCAGCGTGCAAGGCCATTTTGGTGGTTGGTCCAAATTTGGAAATTTAGGTCCAAAAATTCATCTGAAAAATATTTTGGAACCATTTTGAAGCATCAAACGCCACTTTTTATGGTACAAACCTTACTATGGAGAAAGATTCTATATTCTATACATTGAGACCTTTCCAACAGTGCAAGAATCACCTCAATCAGAGTTTGTGTGTGAAAGTTATGCCTCCCACAAGTTGACCTACTATATTGATCACTATTGTGCGAGCAGATGTCACGTCAACCCCATTACTTAAACGTGTGGGGCTAGCCATGTAGTGGATTATCTAACAAAATTATAGAAGGTCCAAAACCTTGTCACAATTGAGTGTTAAGGAGGTCAAAATCCTACCCCTAGATGGCTATCGATCTATGTTAAATACCAAGTCGTTAGGAGGAGAAGGGGTTCCATTCGTTGTTATTGTATTTTGTTCCATAGCAGATAAAAACAATTGGGAGTGGGAAATTAGAGATCATAACAGAGGGGGTTAATGTTCTGTAGCTGCCTAATGAGCCATAGGCCTCAGGTAGCCGCATAGAGAGTGTTTTCCCCTTTATACTTCCATCATTTCCATACCTGAGAAAAGAGAGAAGAGAAACCTCACCTTCTAGCTGGGTTTTCTCCTATAAGGATTTCTTAGAGAAAATCTTTGTGTTATTTTGTGGATGGTGTGATTGTATTTTACTCTTCTCTATTTTTCGCATTTTATCTATTCCATGCATAAACAAAAAATTGGTTACTAAAGATTTTGGAATCTAAAGGAATTTAACCTTCATATTATACATTTCATTTTTATTTATCAGATTTATTGTGACAAACTATTCCAGTGGAATATCCACAACAATTTATAAATTATTCTTTTTCAAGAAAAAATATACTATATACTATATTTCAATTTTCATTTTTACAAATTGTTTTTTTTTCTTCCTCAAATATTTTCCAAATAACACATCAAGTGGGACATGGTTGTGTTTAATATTTCAATTCCTTTCTTTGATTTGAATTTTTTTATTCATCTTTTTTTCCTTTTTAATGTAATAATCAAATAATTTTTTTTTTAATTATAAGTTTGATTTTTTAATTATTTATTTATTATTGATTGTATCTCTATCTTAATAAGTGAAACAATATCATTTATTAAAGTTCTAGGTATATGTATTTTTTAGAGATGTTGCTGGAGTCACTTGTTATTGATTCACATCCAAGTACTTTTATTAGGTAAGTTCACTCTTAAAAAAAAAAAAACGAAATATCTTTTTTATTGGGTATGATGATGACATGTGTTTATGTTCAAAACAATGCTTGTAGTTCATTATTAGATATTTATTGTTTAGAAGTCGTCTTCAAATGTAATGTACATACAGTAAACACTAGAATATTTAGTATATAAAGTTTGTCAAAAATAAAGATTGAGGCTATTAAAATAATATATTTATTAAGAGCTCAATATATCACTTATAAAAACCCAACTAAACCCAATTAATAAACTTATCCAAAATATTATAATAATTATAAAAATATTTAAAATCCAATATTTAAAAGGGAGCCTATACATTCTCACCCAAATTGACACTTTTGTTAACGATTATGTAAATGTGTTGTTTAATGCTTTTCCACATGGACGTTCTAACTTTTTCTTATGATTGGAATCAAAGATGTGTGTGGAAAAGTTGTATGATGTATGGATGACATTTTCATGATGTGCAAATGAGGTTTCAACATATGTTATTCATGCTTTGAAATGAAGAGATTTTACATCACTTTTGGTTATTAACACTCTATTCAAGAGTTTTATTGTAGTAGCGATATCCCTACCGTGAATTGTTGTGAATGTGTTTTGATATGAGATATTTATTTAAGTGTTCATAACTTTTGTTTTACCTTCAACCTAATGCAATGCCCATTTTTGGATATCCATCCCCAATTAACCTAATAACATGCTCCAATGCCCATTTTTGGATATCCATCCCCAATTAACCTAATAGCATGCTCCAATGCCCATTTTTGGATATCCATCCCCAATTAACCTAATATCATGCTCGTCTTTCTATATTCATCATGGGCATAGTATATAATCTAATTGATGTGTCAATAAGAGTTTCATATTTAATCAATATCTAAAATATAATATCATTGGCATAGTTTATAATCTAATTGATGTGTTAATAAGAGTTTCATATTTAATCAATATCTAAAATATAATTGTCAGGTTTCTCATGATAAACCAATTTATAAATTACACACCTTGTCTCATACATACCCAATTTATAAATTACACACCTTGTTTCATTCATACCCAATTATGAATTTCCTTCCCCAGTCTATATAATATGCCCATCTCAGAATATAAGCATATACCCATATGTGATTATCCATTCTTACTCAAGGTGGGATATCTATGTATGAATATATATCATGTGTTTAATACCATTCCCATCTATGAGTATCCATCCTTGGCCTAATACCATAGTCATATGTGAATTTCTATCCATGGCTTAATGCCCTACCCATTTGTTGCCAATTGTCATAATAGCATGGGTGGATGCTACATATGGGTTTGCTAAGTAGGGTTTCATATGCAATAAATTTTTGTGATTATTATTATATGTTCTTTGCATAAAGCATTGTTATCTGTAACTCTACATTGATAAAAAAAAAATTGCCTGATGTCACTATTTATGAAGGTGCCGTGTCGAAATCTAAAGATTAGGGTGGAATATTGCAGACATGTATTTTAGTTTCTTTCATACTTTGAACTATAAACTTTTTTCTTGAAGTTATCTCTTTGTGTATGAGGCATTTATTGAGGCCTAAATATGGCATCTTATTTATGTTTTGGTTTTGCAACTTTTATGAAGTCCAAAATTAGGCATTTCACTACTATTTTATTGTGATTTATGTTCATGATGTTAAGAATGATAGAATGCAGAGGGTATATTGTCAAGGACGAATTTGTTGATAGGATTGATGACTCTTTAGTGTTGTCACATGAAAGAAATCAAGCATTCTCTAAGCCACTACAAGGGAAAGAGTATTAAAGGGTGTTTTATTTTCACCTGGGGAAGCTTAGGGATGAAATGTAGCTCCATTGTAATTAGTTATCAATGTCTTGAATTATGGTTTGCGAGGTTTGAAAAAATAATTTGAACATTTTAGGAGGTCTATTAAAAGAATTTTCATAGTCATAGAGATATAGATTTAGGATGTTGGTCGAAACTCAATCTTCTTACAGCAGCATGGCATGGCCTCCATACTCTTGGAATGATTTCACACTAGGCATGCTAATTTTTTTACAACTGTATTTATTTCACAGTAGGATATTTATATAATTCATAATATTTTAAGGCATAAATTATCTTTTAAGTTCCAGAACTTTGTTCCCAACTCTCATCTCATTTTGGGAATGCTGTAATTCATGTTGGTTTTCATGTTATGTTACTCTTTCAGATCTCATAATAGAAGTCTATTAAATTAGCATATTCTAGTACTACCTGGTCCATATTCATTGCAATGGTTTTTTTTGTTGATGTATCAATTTGGAATTGGTAAATTACATGAGAATTCATAATTATGACAATGTTTTGTTTATCAACATGGTTAAATTCAAAGAGGAAATCCAAGAGAATACCAAAGAAATATGCATCTACGTCAATGATATCCATGGTGTCTAAGGAGATCGAAGAGGTGAAGGTTGATCCAATACTCTTGCGAGCAGGGCACAATCATGGCACTGTGAGAGATGATACAAAGAAGGTTGTGGTGCAGATAATCCATGTTTGTATGCCTAGTATGGTTCTCTTGTTTGTATTCATGTAACTACCTTTGACTTGATGTGGTTACCTGCAATTGATTGTATTGTTAAATTTGTTTCTTTGTGTCTAAGCAGGGACCACTTAGAAAAAAGTCAATAATTGAAATGTTTACTATGATGCTACAATATGGAATGTGAAATATTCTAAGCTTGATTGAAAACTAAATACTTCGAGCCAGGGTAATTTAAATGAAAAGATGAATGGAACAATGTCGTTAATTTAGTTTTGTTCCTACCACGACATAAGCTCCGATCTCTCTTTCAGATGTATGTGGATTAACTGTAATACGATTTACTTAGAATATTGCTCAGATTTATGATAAATCATTGCAGGGGAAGTAAGTTACCTTAATTGTATCTCTTTTCTATAGCTATTTTCTAGGATTTCCAATGCTCCAACTCCATATTTCTAGGATTTCCAATGCTCTAGCAACAACTTCAGTCCAGTGATGTATTGTATACAAGCACAATGGTGGTGGAGAAAGGCAGTAGAATGTTGCCAAAACTCACCGCATACAAAGATCCACCATATACACAGATTGGTTTTCCAGTAAGCCTATTTGTTCAGAGCGTATTTAAAGACGTCAGAAAGATAATCAATGAATCTTCTCGGATGGAGATTCAATGAAGTTATAATAGATTGAAAACTTAGGTTATGAAAAAATGCATCATAGATTCAATAAAGTTATAATAGACTCAAAATCTCAGCTTATCTATTAAAGCTCGGAAATAAGACATCCATCTTGTTAGGGAATAGTGTTTTCATAAAATCAATTTAAATATTATAAAAAAGAAGTGTTTTTTTTTCCCTATGTACAAGTTTGGAAAGCATAAAAATATTTGTAGTCCAACACAAACTAATTGACAGTTAATGCCATATCGAATTCTAGAATCCTTGGATTGTCTTCAACAAAGACTAATAAAATGGTTGTTTGAATATGAATTGGAAAAATGAAATGTATTAATATCTTTTGGGGATTTCATATTTTTTAATAAACAGTTTCATAAATTTATTGTTAAAGGAAATGGTACAAGGCGAATTCATTATTTTATATAAGGATGCATTATTCTTAGATCCAAAGTATTGTTATGAATTCATATTTTTTTAAACTATGAAATGAGAACATCTTATTATTAATCCCTGCCTCAGCAGGGACTATAGCTTTCACCTAGTGGTCGATATCATTTGACTTGAGATTAATTCACCAATTTGTTGTGAGATATCCAAAGTTCTAATAAATTCCTCCATTAACATTATTTATTTAAATAATTAAAATAAATTTTTGAATTTTTCATTTTCATCAATACAATTTTTCATTGGTTCATAGCATATGATGGGACTTAATTACCCCTAGTATGCAAAAATGTTTTTTACTTTTGTTAGATGTAAGAAATAATTTTTAAATACAAAATTTAAAAAAAACTTAAAACATCCACGTACATCCATAATATTGATTTCTTTGAGCCTATCACTACAGTCAAGCATAATATTGATTGCTTTGAGCATGTCAGAGAAGTTGATAGCGTGTCAATAGCGTGTCGCTGCAACACGGTTGTTGTCCTTGCAATTGATCACCTTACAACCATCCAAGTCTTCACCTTCCAACCATGGAGGCACTTCTCCTGAGCCTTCTCCTGCTTCATTCCACCATCTTCTTTTTGTTCTGCATCTTCCCACCATCCCTGCAAGGTTTTGCTACTTTAGTGCTTCTACAACCACCTCCAAACCTATTGCTTCTGCAACCACCACCAAACTTGTAGTAGACATTAGGATAGGGTATCCATTGCTATCGTTGAAGAAAAAATCTCCATGAAAGAATCCAACTATAAACTAGAATGAAAAGGAGAGCGGAAGAGAATACTATTGTGGTTGTTAAAGGTTGTGGCTATTAAAGGAGAGTCGCAAAGGTTGTTGTTATGACTGGATGTTGATCTTAATCTCTTTCATGAAACAAATGTATGCAATCTATCCCCAATCGACTAGCTATGGGTGGAAGAGGTAAGCTCGTGGGTGGTGACGCGGGAAAATTCATCAATGAAGTTGTGGAACAAGAGGAGGAGTCTCCATAGGTGGCCTTAGGAGCTCGAGGCATGGTGAGTTTTACAGAGGATTATCAAAGACGGGAGAAAGGGGAGAAACTCCACAACTCTGTCTAGCATAATACTGTGAAAATCCAAAGAATTAGTTTGAGTATGGGCCTCAACAGGGACTATAGCATTCACCTAGTGGTCAAAATCATATGACTTGATATTAATTCACCAGTTTGTCGTGAGATATCCAAAGTTCTAATAAATTCCTCCATTAACATTATTTATTTAAATAATTTAAATAATTTTTTGAATTTTTCATTTTCATCAATACAATTTTTCATTAGTTCAAAGCATATGATGGGACTTAATTACCCCTGGTATGAACAAAATGTTTTTTACTATTTGTCACATGTAAAAAACAATTTTTAAATATAAAATTAAAACAAACTTAAAATGTCCATGTACATCTATAATATTGATTGCTTTGAGCTTGTCAGTACAGTCGAGCATAATATTGATTGTTCTAAGCCTGTTAGAGCAGTCAATAACATGTCAATAGCGTGTCACTACAACATCGTTGTTGTCCTTGTAATTGAGCACCTTCCAACCATGCAAGTCGCCAGCTTCCAAACATGCAGACACTTCTCCTGAGCCTTCTCTTACTTCATTCCACCATATTCTTCTTGTTTTTCATCTTTCCACCGTCCCTGCAAGGTCCTGTTGCTTTACTGCTTCTGCAACCACCTCCAAACTTGTAGTAGATATTAGGATAGCTTATCCATTTCTATCGTTGAAGAAAACAACTTCATGAATGAATCTAACTACAAAGTAGAATGAAAAGGAGAGCAACATAGACTATTATTGTTGATCTAGATTTTATGAGCAGAACAAAATGAATACAAATTATTAAAATATGCTTAACAAAGAATAACAAAGATATATTAAAATTGGTTTTCTATTCAATAAGGAAATAAGTTGAAACTGTAAAATGTAGCTGAAAACAAGCTTGTTGGAATTGTGGTGGCTTATCTCTGAGAAGAGATGTGACAACTGCGCTCATTCGCAAGAAGATGATTACAATGAGGATCTGGAGCCATTTTAAAAATAAACAAGGATGTCAAAAACCCTAGACATCCAAAATCCTAACCCTAGGAGATGAAGCGCCAAAAGTCATGTGGGTCATGTTTGGGTAAGTTAGTACATCAACTTCACGGGGTCATAACTTTTGCATACAATCTATGTTTTAGGTGCACGATAGCCCATTGGAAATGTACCGTCGAGCAGATTCATTTAAGGGGATGAATTAGAGCCTCCGACTATCCTTGAAAATCTCTATCTCGAAAAAACTTCATTTAGGCCCTCAAAATGGCCCCGAAAGTTAAAACTGCTAAAAATAGTAAATTGCCAAAATTGCCAGAAAATTGTTTTGAGCGAGTTGGAAAAGGTGGGTGGCCACCAATATCCACTTAGATCAATTGTGGTTTTTAAAGGAGAGTCAAAAATGATTTTTTTATGACCATATGTTGATCTTAATCCATTTCATGAAACAAATGTATGTAGCTCGACCCCAATCAACTAGCTATGGGTGGAAGAGGTAAGCTCATGGGTGGTGACACGGGAAAATTCATCAATGAACCTATGGAACAAGAGGAGGAGTCTCCATAGGTGTCCTTAGGAGCTCGAGGCATGGTGATTTTTACAGAGGATTATCAAAGATGGGGGAAATGGAGAAACTCTACAACTCTTTCTAGCAGAATACTATGAAATTCCAAAGAATTAGCTTGAGGATGGGCCTCAATAGGGAATATAGCTTTCTCCTAGCGGTCAACATAATTTGACTTGAGATTAATTCACCGTTTTTTCGTGATATATCCAAATTTCTAATGAATTCCTTCATTAACATTATTTATTTAAATAATTAAAAAAAAAATTTGAATCTTGTATTTTCATCACTACAATTTTTTATTGGTTCATAGCATATGATGGGACTTAATTACCCCTGGTATGCACAAAATGGCTTTTACGATTTGTGAGATGTAAAAAATAATTTTTAAATATAAAATTTAAAAAAAACTTAAAACATCCACATACATCCATAATATTCATTTCTTTGATATTGTCACTATAATCGGGCATAATATTGATTGCTATGAGCATGTTAGAGCAGTCGATAGCATGTAAATAACATGTCACTGCAACACCATCATTTTCCTTGTAACTGACCACCTTCCAACCATGCAAGCATTTATCCTAAGCCTTCTCCTACTTCATTCCACCATCTTCTTCTTATCCTGCATCTTCCCATCATCCCTGCAAGGTCCTACTGCTTAAGTTCTTCTATAACCACCTCCAAAACTATTGCTTCTGCAACCACCTCCAAAACTGTAGTAGAAATTAGGATAGTGTAGCCATTTCTATCACTGAAGAAAAAAGCTCCATGAAGGAATCCAAAAACCTGTTGACCAAAATTTGGTCACCTATACGTTCCCTCTCCTGGAATAATAATAATACAAAATTTATCGAATGATGAAATATTTTTATCTATTATGATTTCATTGTGTATTCCTCAGTCTCAGTGTCACCACACATTTTTCGGATCGGAAATTCGAGTTCGTATGCTCAAGATATCCAGGTTAAAGTTTAAGCAAAAAATGGTGTCTCTTCCATATGGAATAATGATTTAATTTCTCGAACACATATCCAAATTTTTTCAGGCCCAAGACCCTTGTTTTATTTTATGTGTCGTGTTAAAAAACCTTGAAAATATTATATGGCATCTTTCGCAGGCACCCACCATGATTCTTCACTCTTCTTTTATCTCTTTTCCCATATCACCTCTTCCATACTTAGTCTCATTTTCGATTTGTTCCATTTCCCACACACTTTTCACCTATTTCCTACACTTAGTTTTTTTTTTCAAATTATCCCCTCAGTACACTCTTCCCTACTTAGTCTCATTTTCGATTTGTTCA
>JZKD02S1810696.1:452245-500451 GCA_000966675.3 Picea glauca
AGAGAGAGAGAGAGAGAGAGAGAGAGAGAGAGAGAAGGGACCAACCAGGGGGGAAGAGAAGGCATCCGGCTAACAAGAAGGAGGGGATGCAGAGAATCATGGGATGGGGTGAAGACGAGTGAGGCCATTGGATTGGAGAATGCCTTCTGGGAGATTTACAACCAGATTAGCTTGGAGATCAGCCTGAGAGTTGAGTGAACAGGCCACATGAAAGAAGTGAACTTCCTTGATATGGGGGATTTCTTGCCTGATTCTGTTGAGAATGGAGTTGAGAGTGAGATTACTGGGAGCTTTACTAAGCAACAAGTAAGATAGAATGAGACGAGATTCCCCAAGGACAGTGAGGGCAAAGATGTCTTTGTCCTTGGCTATGTTCATGCCTTTGATAAGAGCATAGGCTTCTGCTTGATTGTTGGTTGCTTGTCCTAAGCTCCGGGCATAAGTGGTTTCCAATTGACCTCCTGGGTAGAGAATCACCCCTCCCGCACTTGCTTCCCCGGGATTTCCTTTTGAAGTGCCATTGAAAAAACAGGGAATGCGTCAATCTATTTGTGAGCCAATTTCCTAGCTGTGTCTTATTGAATTGAAGTTTCTAGGCAGGATGGAAGGTGGCAGAAGAAGTGTTTCTAAAAATAATATTCAGGTCGCTCACCCATGCACTTTCTGAGTTGTCCATATTTTGAAGTGAGATGGTTGGGAGCTTCCTTCAGGAGAGATGCTATGAGATAAGGCTAATGGCCATGTTGGCAGTTGAAGCAGGGTGATTGAGTTTCCTCGCAAAGAGTGCTTTGTTTCTGGCTAGCCATATTTTCCAGCAGACGTATTTGGGTAAGGTTGTCCAGATTCTATGGAATGTTGCTTTGTTCTTTAAAGAGCCTTTGTATCTAGATTTCCAATTTTGAAGGAGATGGTTGATAGTGTTTGGCTACCTGAATTTATCATTCAAATTTTGTAGAATTGTCTCCCAGACCCTGCAAACATATCTGCAATCGAGAAAAATGTGTTGAATGGTGTCAGATTATTGCATGCAGAGAGTGAACCTAAAAGGGTCGTGGATTCCCCTTTTGCTGAGATTTTCACCTGTTAGGATTTTCTGATGGAGCAAGGTCTAACATAATATATTTATTTTGGGTAATCCATCATTGTTCCAGATATTCTTCCAGTGGGATGCTTTGGGTGGAAGTTGGTATCATTAATAAGGGCGAGGATTCCCTGCTTTATCAAGTAATGGTAAGTGTTCCAGGAGCATAGGTATTTAGAATTAAGAGAGATGGGGGTGTGACCTTTTAGTCTAGAAATGAGTAGGTGGGAGATTGGTTGAAGATTTGGAGGGGGATTTCCAAGGTCCCATCTTAACCATTTTCTTGTAGTTCTATTCCAAGTGGAGATGTCATAAAGAGAGTGTTTACCTTGGTCTGAAAGCTAGGAGAGTAGCGGGAGGAGAGAGGATTCATGTTCCATGGGTGAAGATCCATGAATTCTGTCAGTAGCTAATTTGATATTTTTCCCATTACATGGGGACCAGGAAAGATTATTTTGAATGAGGGGGAGGGAGGCCTTCGGGAGATTCCATATTTGAGAGCCACTTTATGTTAGGAGAGGATGGTCCAAGTAGCGAAGTCTACTTTTAGTGAAGTATTTATGCAAAATAGCCTTTTTCCACCATTCATTTTTTTCAAAGACCAATCTCCAGAGAATTTTTGCGCCCAGAGCAAGATTAAGGAGAAAGGGGTCTCTTATTCCAAGTCCCCCTCTGGACTTAGGTGCTTAGACAATGTTTCATCTTATGAGATGATGACGTCTAGAGTTGGAGCGACCTCCTTGCCAAATAAATCTCCTGATTTCTTGGGAAATTTATGTTTTAAATTTCCCCGGGGCTAGTAACATAGAGAGCTGGAAAATAGGAAGAATAGAGAGAACGGATTTGATGAGGACAACTCTACCTGCATGATTTAGCCAAAGGGATCCCCACTTGTTGAATTTTACTTTTATCTTGTCTATGATATTGTTCCAAGTCATGGAGGAGGTGATTTTAAGGATATGGGGATGATGAGGTAGTTGAAAGATTGCCAAGTAGTGGTGCCAGTGAAGTTGAGGATTCTAGCGATAGCCTGCATTTCATGGTGAGGAAAATTCCATCCATAAATTTAACTTTTGAGTTCATTGACCTTTCTTCCTGAGGTTGTTGTGTAGTCGTCCATTTTTTCTTTGAATCTTCTTGCTAAAATAGTTGAGGCCCCTCCCAATAGGATGGTGTCATCCACAAATTGGGAGTTGTTTATTATTTTGACTCCTTGATATATTTTGGTAGAAGTGGGCCGAAAACCCATCCAGTTCTGGATATTTGTCTGGGTTCATTGATTTTATGATAGCCCAAACCTCTTCTTCTATAATGATCTTGCAAAGTTGATCATTTTCTTCAGGACTTAGAAGTAGGGGAATAGGGTCGAGCATTATTTCTATGGAGTCAAGTTTATAAGTGGGATGCTCCTTGTAGAGGGCTTCAAAATGTTGGGAGGTTGTTCTTTTTAATTGCTCGTAATCTGTAATCAAGCGACCATCCTCAGTGGTGATTTTAGATACTATGTTTCTCCAAATTCTGGCCTTAGCTTGTCAATGGGAAAATTTAGTATTTATGTCCCATGCTTGAAGCCAAAGTATTCTTGATTTTAATCTCCACTGCTCTTCTTCGGTTTTCATAATTGACATGTACGTTTTGAAAGTGATTCTCTTTTCTTTCATTGTAGATGGATCTGCTTGCTCCCCTTCCAGTTTCTCTCTTAAATTGTCCAGCTGAATTTTGGATTGGCCTAAGCTACCCAATTTTGATTTAATCCAAATTTTCAAAGCTTCTTTAAGCATATAGATTTTGTGTTCCCATATATCTATGGGGGAGTCGTTGATCCATTGGTTCCACATTGAATCAATAATGGAGAGGGAAGAGGGGTAAAGAAGCCAGTGAGGGTTATACCAGAAGGGGATTGGTCTGAGATTAAGAGGCTCAACAAGGAGAAGGGATATAGGTCGATGATCAGATCCAACCCAAGAGAGGATGAAGGAAGTAGGGATAATAGGGGATCTGAGGAGGGGGGCACCGAGGAAGAATCTATCTAGCCTCACCGCAATATGGGAAGAGCCAGATATATTATTGGACTAGGTGAACTTTCCATTGGAGGGATTTATGTCTAAAAGATCCCAAGAGGAGGAGAAGTCTTCCATAATCTCCCTGCAAGGATCTCAGACTATATTGCAACCCATTTTTTCTTTGTTGCATAGAATGGTATTAAAATCCCCCATCGCTATAAGATTCAAACCTCTTACCTCGTCGGAGAGTGATAGGAGGGAGTTCCATCACTAGAGTTTCTCTTGGGGGGTGCAAGGCATGTAAATATTGTGAATCCAGATAGACATACCTGAGGGGATTTGTGTTAGATTGAGCAACATCCAGTTAGTTGACTCCTTCACGTTATTGATGTTAAAAACTTGTGGATCCCAAAGTGTGAAAATGCCTTCGGACGTCCCTGCTACACTGATGGCTCTGCTTTTGCTATTTTTCCACATTAGAATTGTGATTTTCAAAACTTCCTCTGCTTGCTTCTTAGTCTCCTAGAGAAGGAGGAGGTGAGGTTTTTCGGATTTGATGAGTTTTCGAACCATTTCTATGTTTTCTTTCGAGCCCAATCCTCTACAGTTCCAGGATATGAATTTTATCATTTAGAATGAGATTTGGGGTTGCCTCCTTTCGAGGCGACTGTACCGCTTTGATTTCGATGGGATCTAGTTTCTTTCTTCTATTCCATAGTTTTTTGCTTTCCCAATTCTTTTTCTTGATTCGCTAGTTCTTCTCTTTTTTGGTTGTTGGGTTTGCGACTTGGCTTTTTGCGGTGGGTTGTGGCCATCGAGTGTTCAGATTCTTCTTCTGAAATATCAGTGTAGACTTCTCCTGCTTTGGGGGAGGAGGGAGGGGCAGGGCCATTAATGACTTGGGGGTCTTCAAGTTTAGGAGGCAAAGAGTGGGTGGGGTCTTCGCCCAGATCCGGGATTGAAAGGGCTTCGAATTGGTTTAGAGAGGCGACTTCAGGGAGGAGGTGGGGGTTACTGGGAGAGGAGGGTTTTGGACTAGAGGGTGCTCCCTTTGGAGGGGAAAGAGGTTTCCATTTATTCTGATGGGTTCCTTACTTCCCCAGTTGTTTCTTTTTCTTGGGCTGCTTCCATTGTTCCTCCTGGTATGTCGTGTTAGATTCATTTTCCATCTTCGGACAATTCTTGGCAAAATGCCCATACTCGTGGAAATATTTGCATTTGAACAGGAGTTGCTCGTAATCTACCTTCTAAATGTACAACTAGTTGTCTAGTGTGATATTGATGGCTTCTGGAAGACCTTTTTCGATATCCACTTCCACACAAATCCACATGCAAGCTTGCAAACCATCCTTGGGTTCAGCTCTGTCTATGTATTTTCCCAGTGTGTTTCCAATATTTTGGATAGTTTCATCATTCCAATAGTGGAGGGGGAGATAAGGGAGACGAACCCAGAAAAGAACTACTTTGGGGATGTCATTTTATGGACATAAATCAGGCATCCAATAGTTTAAGTACAGACTTCTTGAGCCCATGAAGTATGGTCCACTCCTGAAGATAAGATCCCTATCATTTTTTCTTTGAAATAAAATGCGTAAAATCCCTTTCCACAGAAAGCATGGGTGAGACGTCCTTTGATAAGCGGCTTCTAGTTTCGCTCTAACTAGAGGGCCATTTTTTTTGGGGAGGGCCATATACCTATAAACTGGCCAATAAGTCCATTTTCCACTAGTTTCAGAGTGTGGGCTCTAGAAGCTGGTTGAACTGGGATAGTTGGGATTGCGTCCAATTTTTTTACGAACTTCAAGTTTTGTTGTTGCTTAGGGGGTTTCGAGAGAGCAACTATGAGGGAGGAGAAGGATACAATGTCAGGAGAAGGAGGATTGGGGGAGGGGGCTCCCCCACCCGAGGTCGAAGCCATGAGAGGGAGGCAAAAGGAGGGGTAGCAGAAGGGCTGGCTAGGGTTTGCGCAGAGGGGAAACACCATGATCCTTCTTTTTTAATATTTTTCATGTTTGATGGATAGATCTTTATTTAGATATTTGAAATATTTTCTTTTCTTAGAGCATTCTTAATTTTTTCTCAATAAATAAAATGTTTTTGTATTTAAATTTAGCTAGGTAAATCATCATTTTAGTTGTAATTGACGGTAGAGTTTCTTTGGACAAGTTTATGATGGAATTTAGTGATTTGTATGAATATTGGTGCTTAAATTATCATGGTTGGGATTGTGCTCATGTCTTAAGTTAGCACAAGTGTGGTTGTTCGAATCCTTTCCAACCCATTACATGTGAGCAAGCCCTATTAAGGCCCTAGGTTATTTTCCAGCCTTTTCTTTCATATGTTTTTTGGGTTTTTCTTTAGAGGGAGACTAGAGAAAAACATAACATTTATCCTTAAATTATTATTACTATAATGATGAAAATCTAAAGAATAATAGTGAACTTGGCATTGTTAGACAAGTACAATTATTTTCTTATGTTTGATCTATTGAAACTATCTCTAGCTTTTGGCACAAATATCTTTTTGAGGTTCTTCATTGTTTTGTATATTTTATATGAGATATTAAGGCCCATAATGAGTGAGTATGGTAGGGATTGTTAGCAAAGTGTTTGACTAAAGCTCTCAGGTTAATTATTCTAGTCTATTTGCCAAATGTTTTTTGAATTGCTTAGAATATTAATAAACTTTGGATTGTGTAAACCTATGGTTTGGTTATTAATTACTTAAATACACATTAAAAATCAACTCTAAAATAGACAATTAATTACATAATAATTATTCTAATTATATTTGATAGATTAATTTTAGAAAACATATTTAAATTTTGTTGAATTAAACTATTATTATGATTGAGTATTATTATATCAACATTTATATTTAATTATAGTGATTTATTTTTATCTCAAATAAATTACTTTATAAACAAATTAATAAAATAAAACCACATTTTCTACCATTAAACTACAACCCCATTAACTTTATTTATTAAAAACTTTATCTTATAAAAAGATTAGTTGAAAGTTTAATGACAACTCTACTCTCTTTATAGAAAACTTTATGTTATAAAAATGTTAGCTGAAAGTCCAATAATATAACTCCTAAACTCCTAAACTCATAGAAAAGTAGCTTTTCATAAGCCAAGAACAAAACCTAAGTCCAATAATATAACTCATAAACTCATAAACTCATAGAAAAGTAGCTTTTCATAAGCCAAGAACAAAACCTAAACAGTTGTACCTGAACACTTGGGTGCTACCATAAATGGCCAAAGGATGCGACTAATTATATTATTACTTTACCCAAATAAATTAGACAAAGCATAAATTAATACAAATAAATTACACACAACATAAACATATGGAGTAGTTGATGGGCAAGGGCGATGGAGGCACTCATTCATACTTGAATAATGGATGGTGGAGACCCACTGCTCTCAAACCACAAGTCTACATGAATGATACATGGTGGAGTCCCTAGGAGAATAAATAGATTTAAAAAAAATTAATTTTATTAAAAATTGTCATTACTTTCACTTAACCATCTAAGTAATATATTGAACTCACCTACTCATTGAAAATATCAAAAAGAATATATATTTTTAATTTTCATGTCCTTCTTAATACTTGTAGATAAATCGCCATAGTACATATGCTTCCAAGAAAGGTGGAAAGCCTTGTTTATTGGAGTAGATAATAAAGGGTCTAATCCTTGGAACGTGCATGGAATATTTTCCACTCAACTTTTCAACTAAAAATGTTTTTGCTGAAAACACATCAATGATTTATTAAATCATTGATGTCCACGAGGTATGGGTGAGAATGCATAGTCTCCCCTTTGAACATTGGAATATTCTTGTAACTATGGGTAACACTTTGGGAAAGTTCATTACTCTAGAAATAACATGTAAATTTATTTCTTCTATTGTGTGAATGGTAACTATGGGTAAAACTTTGGGAAAGCTCATTACTTTGAGTCTAGAAATAACATGTAAATTTATTTCCTCTCTTTTGTTTGTTTAAATGGTAACTATGAGCAACACTTTGAATGGTAACTATGGGTAAAACTTTGGGAAAGCTCATTACTTTGAGTCTAGAAATAACATGTAAATTTATTTCCTCTCTCTTGTTCGTTTGAATGGTAACTATGAGTAACACTTTGGGAAAGTTCATTACTTTGAGTTTAGAAATAATATGTAAATTTATTTCCTCTATTGTTTGAATGTGACTTTATGTGTGGCGTTTAGGATGTGGATTAGCTTAGTTCGCTCTATTCATGTAATAATTCATTGACTTAGTTGGTCCCCAGGCTCGGGACATCTCATTTATATAGGCAGAGATTAGATTCTTGGATTAAGTTTAAAATCTTTCCTATCGGAAGAGTTAATAGCACATTTAAGTCGTAGAAGAATCATTGTATTGACTTTAGCATCAGTTTCACAAGATCCAGTTACTCTATCAGAGACATGGATTAGCAACACGGATTTGGGGCTAACGGGAAACTTGGCATTTGAATGGGAGTGCTATTGCAATAATTTAAATGAAGCAGGTGTTTCACTCCTAGATGCAACATATTCTCTTCTCTGGACGGGAGGTGACTCCACTCGGAAGCTCACTGTAAAAAACATTTACGCAGCTCTTATATCTACCCAAGATTTGACAATCTAGAACAGTTGGAAATTTAAACTATGGAAGTGGAACATACAGTTGAAGTTAAAACTCTTTGTTTGGATGGCGGCCGAAAATAGGATTTTATCCTAGGATGTTTTGCAAAAAAAAGGATGGCAGGGTCCCGGCTTTTGTCCTCTATGTAAAAATGATGTTGAATATATAGACCATCTATTTGTGCAATGTTCATTCACTCAGATAGTGTGGGACAGATTATCCATCATGCTTAAACTAAAATTTCGATGGATAGGTACCTCCTTTAGTGATTGTTTTGACTCTTGGACAAAAGACAGAACTGCATCCAATACTCTGGCTGTACATTTATGTTGGTATATATGGCTTGAGAGGAATCAATTTATTTTCGAGGACAAAGCGCCCTCGGTTTGGACTATGATTTGTAAAACTTTAAAGCGCAAAATTCTTGTTCCTCTTCCCAAAAACTGAGTACTCTTAGAAGGAGTCTGATCTGCCAGTTTTTAGATCACACTACTTTTTTTGATGGGGCTTCCATTCGAGGTGGATCAAACTGTGGAGCAGGGGGGATCATCAAAATCCCAGACCTGCATTTTTATAGATGGAATATCAATGAAGGGGTCGGTACAAACTCAAAAGCGGAGCTATTGGGGGCTTGGGTAACTCTAACACTTGCAAATCTATGGAAAATTCCAAAGATTCAGTTATTGGGGGATTCTAAGGTGATCATAGATTGGCTGAACCAAATTGGAAAATTAAATGCTATCAACATTGAAGGTTGGAAGCGCAAAACCAAGGTATTGTCTACAAACTTCCAAGAAATCAGCTATCATCATATATATAGGGAATATAATAAAGAAGTAGATCACCTCTCCAAACAAGCCTTGCTAGGCCCAACAGGCAGATTAACCTTCTATACTTGGGAAAATGGGAAGTCAGGTCCACCTTTCCATCAAAATCTCTTCTAAAATCTGGGGTTATTAGTTATTTTTTGGAGTTTTTGGCTCGAGTACTGATTCCTGGAATCTTTGTCCTTAGTCTCCTGCGTGGAGATGAACTATTTTGTATTTGGCCTTCTTTGAGTACTGTGTAGTTGCCCTATTTGGATTGCTCCTTCTGAGTCATTAGGGACATAAGTTATTTGCTTTGGAGTTTGGGGATATTCTAGTTTTGATGGAACTGTTGGAAATACCCTTTTTGAATGGTACTTGTTGATGTAAATGAGATTATAATGTAATATAATTTCGAGCAAATTTTCTATTAGAAAACAAAAAGTAAAAGTCTTTTAAATAAAATTGTATTGGAGAGTTTGAATAACATTTGGATACAATTTTTGGATGTTTAACATTTAGCACTATGTTATGATTTGAGGATGGACATGTGGAAGTGTCATCCTTCATGATCAATGGTGAAAGTGTTATAGGTAAAAATGTGTTTGAAGAATAACTTCACTTATTGAAAACATTGAGAATCGAGTCAACATTGGGTGACTTCACCTACATATCCAAAGGTACAAATGCTCAGAGCTTCAATAAATGATGCCCCACTTGTTTAAGATGGAGATGTAAACAATAATATATAGATTACCAAGGAATGGACCTTGTGACTGTTAAAGTTCGTAGTTAACTATTCCACCGAAAGTATGAAGTGGATGTATGAGTCAACTCATTTAAATTAGGGAAGGAAATCAATCTCTTACATTGAACAATAAAACACAAAATTTACAATCACACACACGAGAAACAACTATATTTGTGTTAAAATAATGATATGGCCAAACTATCCAACAAGAAAATACAAAATATTAGGAGGTCCATAGTAAAAAATGTTGAACAACTTCTCAAAATATCAACACTACTTTATATTATAGCCCCTAGATTTAAAGTTCTATATCTATTGTTGTATATTCGTCTAAGTGCAAAGCAATATAAATTGTCCAACAAAAAACACAACTTTCCAAAACATTATAGAATTCAAGACTAATAGAGATCATGCCCACTATGGGATTTGAAATTGTCAATAGCTTTGAATGACGGAATAACAAAGGATTTTTTCTTTACTTGAGCTGATATCTATTGCACTATATCTTCCTCCTTTTCCATCAGGATTTTCCACTCCAAAACCAACAGAAAAGGATGGAGGATCCACTGACTAATTCCCATTATTATCAAACTATTTCTCCAATTCCATCTTTTCAATCCTTTATTATAACATATTCATTTTGTTTGCTATCTCTTAAATAAGTGTTGTTTCCTAAGATAATTTTAAACTTCCTCTAATGGCTTTTCACTAACTCTATCTCAATATTGATGCCAATTATCTACCTTTGCATTGTCTGAACTTCCAACACATTCTTCCTCTCCCAATCCTTCGCACTTTCTAGTGTACAATGAAAAACAATCCTAGACCTCTTCAATGTGCCTATTAGACATCTAAATACCTCTGCGTAGTTCAAAGTTCTCACAAACGACACAACATTCTAGATGGTCATGGTAGTTTACCATTACTTCTTGGTCACCTTCCTTACAACCAATCGAGACTAAAATAATCACACCTAAGTGAATACTCCCACTTTCCAATACCTTGTATCGTTGTCTTTAATACAAGCATATCTTCATTAGCATCGACCCACCGTCCAGAACATGGAAGTGGGACCTACCAAAATACCTCGATAAGGCTTCAACACTCACGATTTGCAAGGCAAGGAGGAAAGGATTGTATGGATTTGCAGACATTTCTGATATAATTGAGACTTAATACCACACGGGAGCAGTTGCCCCATCCTCACATGGGAAAAAACAGTTTTCGCATGTGTATTGTATGACATAATGGGGGAGTAGAGGCTCTTTAATGTGTTTCCTCTTAAGAGGTCACAAGTTCAAATCCAGAGGGGGGTAGGGTATGTATACCTTCGTAGACTTTACCAGTCAAATCGTTGGGCGGAGGGGGGTCCCTTGTCCCACAAACAAGGGGGTCTCATACACCAATTTGGTGTGTTGGCTTGGTCGTGACCTTAAAAATAGATTATTATTATTATTATAATATACCAATACCCTCATTTGGAATTAGAATTACTTTCCACTTGTCCATTATGTTGATGTCCCTTGACTTTAGCTTAATTAGTGTCACAAATTTCATAGGATATGATGAAGAACAAGGATCCTGCCATTTATTCTACACAAACCCAAAAGCAATCCGACCCCTTCATTCACATGCTTATTAGTTGAAGAGTTGTGGTGTCTCACGATGTGGTAGACTTCACAATGAGCTAAACTCTTTGCTAACCTTTGAGCACTAGTGACCAATTTACTTAACAAGGCCTCTTAAGGGATTGAAAGAAAACACATATGACAAATGATTGCAAAAAAAAAAAACCCCAATCACCAAGAATTAATGAACTCTATATTTCAAAATTATTAGCCTTTGTAATATTGATAATGCTTCAACTTAATTGTTTGTGTTTGTGGTATCTCCTAACTCCTTTGGAAAAAGGAAATTATTATTTTCTTTCGAAATCAAAGATAATCTCCACACCGGCTACCCTTGGTGGAATCAATAATATTAAAAAATTAACTTTCTCCAATCTATGCGTTCATTAAATCAAAAGTTAAAATAAAAACAATTCATCATACATAATCCTTGATACGGGGAATCAATAATGAAGGACTACTTAACGAATAATATAAAGCAATAATACACATAATTTTTCCATGTGGAAAGCAAATTTCGTGGTTGTTAGTTTAGTGTTAAATAAAAGGTTAACATCATAGGATATCATAAAAGGTTAGCATCATAGGATACAATAGGATTTGGTAAAAGGAAATGTCGTGGTTGTTACTTTGGATTCAAATAGCGGATATCATAAAAATATATGATTGCATATTACTTTGAATGATGGGAATTTTTAAAATTATGTTATTTTATATTGCTTTAAATAATTGGAGAAATTTTGTAAATTATGTATGAGAGGAAAATTATAAATTATGTTTTTCTAGGTTATATTGGGGTAAAGGTAAATTAAATTCTAGAATTTTGAGGGTTGATTGTTAAGATTTCAAAATTTTGTTTGTGGGAATTGAACCTACATGGAAAAAGATAATAACTATTCATTCCAATCATCTAAACTAAACTTAATTTACAAGAAAATTATCTATAATAATAATAATAATAATTAAAAAAAAATAGCTATACAAATATGAAGTATGTGTTTTGTACAAATATCACTTAAATACTAAGTTAACATTTTTTGTTTTCTATTTTTAATAAGTTTTATTAAATTTATATAAATAGTTTGTAAATTTAATTTTTTTTAGTGTATTCTAATTAATTTCATTTTTATACAATGCATTATTATATCATATTTTTTTTTTCCATGTTACAATATGATGGTACTTACGATAAATCCTAGAATCTTCAGGCCACAAGGTTAGTCAACAACAAGGCTCAAAGACATTACAAAAATATACTCCTTATGAGCTCAACATATCACTTACGGGAATTGAACACAAATAAGGAGAATAACAATCATTCATCCCAATCACCCAAACTAAATTCAATTAACATGCAATTTAGATTTCATACCTTAGGATAATAGTTTAAATTAAGATAATAGTTGATTTTTAACTAATACTCATTTATATTCACTGACTCCATTTTTTAATTAATAACTAGTCTAATTGGAGTTTGTGCTTGGAGGTGATAGTCAAATTTTAATTGACCTATCACTTGGATCTTGTATTTAAATTTATTTATTTTACAATTCAAGTGATAACTTAGGTTGTTGTACAACCCAAACTAAATTCAATTAACATACAATTTAGATTTCATACCTTAAGGTAATAGTTTAAATTAAGATAATCGTCGATTTTTAACTAATACTCATTTATATTCACTGGCTCCATTTTTTTTTAATTAGTTGATAACTAGTCTAATTGGAGTTTGTGCTTGGAGGTGATAGTCAAATTTTAATTGACCTATCACCTGGATCTCTTATTTAAAATTATTTATTTTACAATTCAAGTGATAACTTAGGTTGGAGTAGAAGTTTGTTTGAGTTTTGGTTCTTACTGCGGGTGGTCTGTGGTTAGATTTCAGGGCCCGTAGGTAGAAAGTGGGAAGGGTCACCTTGGAATTTTCACCTGCCATGATTCCAGGGTCTTTTCCTACCTGACGTTAGTGATGTCCTTTATGATTTCTTGAGGAGTGGTGAGTATTTATTTCTCTTTATGAACTTTTAATCTCAGAAGCATGAGACTGTAGTGCGATTTTACCGAAGTTTGGTACGTGTTTCTGGGTGGCGTTGTCCTATTCGCTTTAGGAAGCTTCCGAATGGAAGATGAGGTAAGCATCCTAATGGAAGATGAGGTAAGCATCCTAATGGAAGCTATTGACGAAGCACTCTAGAGTCGTGTAGGTCTTTTCGCCTCAGCAGACACGTTCAACTCTGGCACGAGAGTTATTAAACCTTATGTGACAGATGTGGCACAATTTCCTATTCCTCAACTGGGTACTAGTGTTAAGGCTACCAGAGCTCTTCCCCATGCTATTGATTTTCCTCCTATTTTTTCTAAAGTGGCCAAGAAAGTGGGTTTTACACAGAACAAGGCAGGGCAGGTGGATCTTAGGAGGTTCTCCAGAGAGGTGACTGGGGAAAAGAAGGGGTTTAGGGAGAAGGGAGATTGTTGGAATACTAGAAAGTTGTGGAAGGAAAAGAAATAAAAGTGTAGGATGGTATTGGGCTCTGACGTTGGATTAGAGGAGGTTTGTAGTCTAGCCCTGTGCACACTGGTTGGCATATTTTCATACAGAACTATGAACTCTAAATCCTTACCACTGTGGGTAGAGTCTTATTGGACACCTCTACTAGGCTATACGCCTGAGGTTTCTTTCTTGTCAAAGAACTGGTTTGGTTTTAGTTTCAAGACTCCAAAAGACTGTTAGCTGATTTTGGAGAAGATTTGGGTTATAGACGGTTCTAATTTAATGTTAAAGTGATGGAGAGTCGTGTTTGACCCGGCTATGGAGTACTTCCAATACATGCATTTGTGGGTTCTGTTACCTGGTCTGCCACTCCAGCGGCGGAACATAAATGCTTTGGAACCCATTGGTAATGAGTTAGGACAGTGTATCAGAGTCGATGACCGATCTCTTTTGTCTACAAATAAAAGAATGGAAAACGTTTTAGTGGATGTTGACATCCACTGTGGTCTGTCAGAAACCCTAGAGATAGTTTGGAGGGGTAGAACGATGAACTAGATACTTGACTATCTGGGAATCACGTTCATGTGTACTTTCTATCGTAGGATGAGCCATATGAGGTGGGAGTGAAAAGGAACAGTGGTGGAAGAGGATTCTGAAGACACTTGTGTAAGTTTTAAACATGTGAAGTAAAGCAATGCATACAGATTCTTAAGAAAAAATAGAAATTAATCAATAGCTCATACACATAGTACACATAGATTTATGCTGGAAATCCTCAACCGGGTGAAAGCCAGTCTTCCTTGGTGCCACACCTTTCAACTCTTCATTGTATTAATTTCACCATTCACCATACAACATATACAATTTTTTAGGTATTTCGTAGCTACCAAAACCCTAATCCCTTAATCCAAAATTAATTTAGAAAACCACTAAAAATAGCAAAATCCGCTAAAAATAGCAAAAACCACCCAAAAACAATTTCGGGGCGCTTCCCCGAACTACACATAACAATCGGGGGGGGAGGGGCATACCTAGCCCCCCCTAGGAAAGTGCCTGACGCACACAACACAAAGAGTGAAGGAATTTGGGATCGTCAGATGCAGTTGTCGAATCTGACGCGCCCACACACACACATGCAAAGAATATAACACATACCCAACATTCTCCCACTTGTTGTTTTCTTTGCATACAAGGGTCCACAACATTATATAGTCAACAATCCAGGGCAACAATGTCCATTGTTACTCTACACCAGGAGAACTTTTCTGTGCTCACAAACTTTGTCAATGAATCTACAACATTCTTCAAAGTGTCAACCTTTTCCAGCAAAACCTTCTTCTCTTCAATCATGCCTCTCACAAAGTGATACTGAACATCAATATGCTTTGTCTTCGAATGATAAGTTGGTTTCTTTGCCAGGAATATTGCACTCTGACTGTCACAATCTAATCTCACTACTTTTTGTATCAACCCAATACCTGAACACAATCTCCGTAACCATACTACTTCCTTGCTTACATGAGTGGTTTCCATGTATTCAACTTCTGTAGTTGAGAGTGCCACTACAACTTGTCTTTTTCTCATCCAACTAATTGATCCTCCAAATAGGTTAAACACATACCCACTTGTAGATATTCTGTGATCCAGATCTCCAGCCTAGTCTGCATCAACAAAGCCATGTATGCCCACCACTCTGTCCAATATTGGTCTTCCTTGGTAGCACAATCCATAACTGGTAGTGCCACGAAGATACCTAGAGACCCTCTTTATTGTTGTCCAATGCTCCTTCCTTAGTTTTGACATATACCTGCTCAAAACTCCCACTGCACGTGCAATGTATGATCTAGTACAGACCATTGCATACATCAAACTACCAACTACACTGGCATACAGAACATGGGACATGTCCTCTTCTTCTTCCTCTGTCTTGGGACACTGATCTACAGATAAATTTACACCTATAGGAATAGCAACCTTGATTGGTTTACTTCCATGCATATTAAACCTCTGCAATATCGTCTCAACATATTTTCTTTGATTCAACCATAATTTCTTATTTACACGATCTCTTTTAATCTCCATTCCCATAATGAAGTTAGTAGCACCGAAATCCTTGATGTCAAATTTGGAGGATAGCTGTGATTTCACCTCCTTGATAACATCCATGTTATTTCCTACCGGTAACATGTCATCAACATACAAAACTACATAAATGAAGTGATTACCAACCTTCTTGGAATATACACAGTGATCAACCCTGCTTCTCACAAATCCCAATCCAAGGATGTATGTGTCAAACTTTTGGTACCACATCCTAGGTGATTGCTTCAGACCATATAGTGACTTCTTTAACTTATAGACAAGATGTTTCTTTCCCTTCACTACAAATCCTTCTGGCTTCTTCATGCAGATTTCTTCTTTCAAATCCCCATGTAGGAATGTTGTCTTCACATCCATCTGTTCCACTTCAAGATAAAAAAGAGTAGCAATAGATAAAATAAATCTAATAGACGTTAACTTGGCAACATGAGAACAAATCTCACCAAATTCAATTACCTCTACCTGGGAATAACCTTTTGGTACTAACCGAGCTTTGTATTTCTCCACTTCTCCTTCTGCATTAAACTTCTTCTTAAACAACCATTTGCTACCAACAAATTTTCTTCTAGCTGGAAACTCAACTATATCCCATGCTTCATTCTTATCCAAGGCATCCATTTCTACAACCATGGCCTTCTTCCATAGTTTACTATCCTCTGAATTCACTGCTTCCCTAACAGTTCTAGGATCATCATCAGTAATAGATAAAGCAAAATTAGAATGAAAATCAGGTGGACTATACCTTTTTGGTTTCCTTCTTTCCTTCATTGATCTCCTCAATACTGGGGTATGAGGATCTTCTTCTTTTGCTTCATCTTCTTCAGATGATTCATATTTTGCATCATCCAACTCAAGATCTATTTTCTCAGGTTCATCTTGTGTTGGTAGGAATTCATGTTTGGACACATCTTTTACCTCTCTAAAAACAACATCCTGACTGTAAACAATCTTCCTAGTTTATGGGTTCCAAAGCTTATAACCTTTCACACCATCTTTATAAACCATAAAGATACACTTTTCATCTTTATTATCCAACTTACTCCTATTTTCCTTCAGAACATGTACATAAGCACCACAACCAAACACTCTGAGATGTTCAAGAGAGGGTGTCTTACCAGTCCATACCTCGTGTGGAGTTTTATCATCCAGCACTAATGAGGGTAATCGATTGACCATGTAACATGTTGTACCCACTGCCTTTGCCCAGAATTCTTGATCTAACTCGACACCAATAGGCATGCTCCTTTCTTTTTCCATCAGTGTCATGTTCATCCTTTCTACAACTCCACTCTGCTAAGGTGTGTATGGATTAGTCTTCTACCTTTCTATATCACACTTCTTACATAATTCTTTGAATTCATTTCCACATAATTCGCCACCATTATCTGTCTTCAATACCTTTATTTTCTACCAGAGCCTTAAACTCTTTAAATTTATCAAATACCTCATATTTCTTTCTAAGAAAATAAATCCATGTGTTCCTTGAGAAATCATCTATGAATGAAACATAATATACAGATTTACCTAGGGATGGAACATGAACAGGTCCAAACACATCAATGTGTATCAACTCTAAGATCCCCTTTGATCTTGTAGCACCAAATGGGAATCTTAATCGATTATGTTTACCATATATGGAATGTTCACCGAAATCAAAATCCAGAGTGCAATTAGACATACCTTCAACCATAACTTTACCATGTAGAATTCAAAGGCCCTTTTCTCCAATATGCCCCAGTCTTTGATGCCACATCATGGTCTTGTTTTCAAGGACAATATTCTTCTTGTCTTCTTCATTTCTCTACTCAGGGACAACAAAAGTGTTACACCCATTAGTATAAGTTCTTCCCAAAAAATTGTACAGAGTTCCACACCGAACTCCCCTCATCAACACCATTTCCCCTCATACCATCTTGTAAGTGCCCTTTCCCAAAACAATATCCACTCATGCATCATCCAACTTGCTTACAGATATTAGGCTCCTGGCTAGTTTTGGAATGTGTAGAACCCTAGGGAGAGTTCTAATCCTTCCATATTTTAGAAACAACTTAACCCTTCCACGTCCCATGATTTTTGTTGTCGATTCATCTCCTAGGAATACATCACCACCATCATATTTTTCATATTCACAAAACCACTCCTTGTGAGGAGTTATATGATATGATGCACCCGATTCGATCAACCATACATCACGGTCTTCATGTGTACCTATAGATTCCAGGTAAACATCACCTCCTTCTTCAGTGGAGGTTTTCGCCTCTGTGGCAGAGGTACTATCAAATCCCTTTGGTTTATCAACCTTCTTAGACTTGCAATCTTTCTTATAATGCCTTGTTTTACCACACTTCCAACATTTCCTCAAATATTTTCCTAGAGACTTAGATCTACCTGTAGATTTAGATCTCCCCCCCGAAGACTTACCAGGATTCTTGTCTTGGGTATGACCTCTTACAAATAAAGAATATGTGTTATGACTATCCATGATTTTCCACCTCATCTCTTCATATAACAAGGATGGAACTACATCCTCATACTTCAATGTAGATTGAGTGGTACTACCAATTGTTACAACTAGATTATCCCAAGAGTCTGGCAAAGAACATAACAAAGTAATACACTTATGTTCTTCTCCAATCATAATATTAATAGATACGAGTTGACTTACCAGAGTATTAAAGGCATTTAGATGTTATGTCACAGAATCTCCATATTCCATCCTAAGATGATACAACTTCTTTCGAAGAAACAACTTGTTTACCAGGGAGTTTGATTGATAAAAATTCCCTAACTTATCCCATAGTTCCTTGGCTGTAGATTATCCCGAGACATTCAACAACACCGAATCTTCCAGGCAGAGTCAAATAATACTCCTTTCTCTTCTATCCAACTTCTTCCAATATTCCTTCTACATACCAGTAGGTGGTGTACTAGTAGATTGTGTACCAGTCGACTGTGTGCTAGTAGGCTGCATACCAATAGGCTGTGTACCCGGATCCACAATGATCCATTTTTATTCGTTTGCAAGAAGGCCCTCCATATTGAGCTTCCATAGCTCAAAGTTTTTATCGTTGAACTTCTCTATCTCGATTCTATAAGAGCTCGCCATTCCTCTTTCTACACTTGAATCACCACTACAAAATTTCCCACTAAACCTAGGTTTATCATAGACCCAAGATAAACTTGATCTATCAAGACCAAGCCAAACCCTCGGCAACAAAAGCGTCCCTCTGAAGCCAAAAACGAGCTATGATACAACATGTAAGTTTTAAACCTCTGAAGTAAAGCAATGCATACATATTCTTAAGAAAAAACAAAAATTAATCAATGGCTCATACACATAGTACACATAGATTTATGTTGGAAACCCTCAACCGGGTGAAAACCAGTCTTCCTTGGTTCCACACCTTTCAACTCTTCATTGTATTAATTTCACCATTCACCATACAATATATACAATGTTTTAGGTATTCTGTAGCTACCAAAACCTTAATCCCTTAATCCATGATTAATTTAGAAAACTGCTAAAAATAGCAAAAACCGCCCAAAAATAATTTCAGAGCGTTGCCCCAAACACTCCGCATAACCAGGGGGGGCATACCTACCCACCCCTAGGAAAGTTCCCGATGCACACGACACAAAGAGTGAATGAAGTTTGTATCGTTAGACGTAGTTGTCGAATCTTATGCGCCCACACACACACATGCAAAGAAGATAACACATACCCAACAACTTGTGTTAGAGATTCGTACCGAGAAGATTCGCCAGAAGTTGACTCTCTAGTTCCTGGAATGCTACTCAGAGCTTAGAAGGATTGCAATCCATTGGAGTCTTTGGATACTTTCTCGAGTAAGTTAAGATTTTTCTACCCTTCCTTTTAATTCTCTTTAACAACTTGGGAGAGAGATACCTTGGAAGCCTTCATTGCTTGGGAACAAGGAGCTCCAAAGGATTTCCCTCTTGATTCTATTTCATCTCCTACCATTCTAGTTCCTAGCGCTGAGAATCCTACACAACAAGTTGGGGAGGGGCTTACTAAGTCGGTTTCTTTGTGACCGAATGACTCTAAAGGAGGTAGAACTCCTTTTGAAGTGCTTGGGGGGAAAAAGAGTTCACATAAGGGGACTGCCCCTATTACGAGTGTGACTAAGGGGGGGAGAATCCACTTGTTAGCTGAACCTGAGGGGGATAATTACTTCTTACCGAGGTTTGGAGAACCGAAGGTTGGGGAAGACTCTCTTCGAGCAGTCCTGGACTCACTAGTTCCTAGTTTTAAAGAATCTGGGTCTCCTATACCTTTGTCGGCCTATATTGGGAGATCGGTGGTAGAAAGAGAGGGGCCCAGTGGACGTATAGATTCTGACGTTCAGTTGGGAGAGGGCTCGATGAATGAGTTTGCATGGTCCAGGGGTTTGGGTATTGAGTTATCTCCTTTAAAAACTAGGAGTGCACGAAAAAAAGGTGAAGCAAGTTCCATGACCACTTCCCATCCTTTGTCATATTTTTATGATTCTGTGACACTTAGAGGCATGAAATCCCATGCAAGGGATAAACCATGATTGTGCTATTCTTAAATATCAGAGGGGTCGGCCCCCCACTTAAAGCAGCTTCCCTGCGTAGATTGCTCGATAGGACAAATCCATATATTCTTTTTTTACAAGAAACGTCGGTTGATGATCTGAAGGCAAGATATTTTTTTAACACCTTACGACCTACTTGGTACATCAGCGCAGTCAGCTCAGTTGGAAATTCGGGGGGTTTACTAATGACTTGGGACCCGAATAAATTTAATCTAGTTCCTTACTTGTGCGATGGTGGGAATTTTTTGACATGTCATTGTTTAGAAAACAAAAGGGAGCATGTGCTTATTAATGTGTATGGCCCATGTACTGATAAAAAATAATTATGGGACAAGGTGGCCGAAAAGAGCTTACTTTCAAAAAAGAATTTGATTATAGCAGATGATTTCAATTTTACGTTAAATGTTGGAGAGATTTGGGGTGACACAGCTCATGAAGATACTCTATCTGGTTATCTTAAAGATCTTTTATATGGATTTGGGCTTGTAATCATTAAGCTGGATAAACTTGTCCCAACTTGGCGAAATGGTAGGAAGGGAGCAGGTTATATCGCAAAAAGTTTGGATCGTGTGTTTTTGTCTAAGGACCTGATTAAGAGAATTGGCAGTTATCGGTCTTGGGTGTCATATCCTTTCCTTTCGAATCATGCTCTGATTATTTTACAGTTGGAAAACACATTACAGATTAAATCTTATCCCTTCAAATTAAATTCCTTGTGGTTAAGAGAAGTTGAATTTGCACAAATAGTTAAAACTATTTGGTGGGATCAACAGTTTCTTCAGGAAACTGGGGTTCAACGAAGGTTCGTGGAGAAACCAAAATCCCTAAAATGTCAAATATAATTTTTGGGAAAAGCGACAAAAGAGGAGGAAGTTGACAAATTTAGTAAAGTTGGAGGAACACATTGAAGCCACACTTCAAGGATTTTATGGGGATTCACAAAATTTGGTAGAGGAAAGTCTTTTAAAATGGTTAGAGGAAGAGAGAAACAGTCTACTGGTGGAAGAAGAGGAATTATGGAGGAGGCAGCAGAGTAGAGCTCTTTGGATAAAAAGTGGAGATCAAAATTCAAAATTCTTCCATCAGTATGCAAATTTTAGAAGGAACTGTAAACATATATGGGAGGTCAAAGATGATGAAGGAAAGGTCCATTTTGGTCAAGAGGCACTAAAAACATAGGTTACTATATTTTACAAAAGTTTTTTCGAGGAGAAGGGACCAGCAGGTATAAATGAACAGAATCGATCAATCAGTCTCTTCCCTCATTTGGTCAAAGAGGAGGACACTCTACAACCTGAAAGACCCTGCACAAAGGAGGAGTTATGGGAGGTTCTCAAAATTTTTGCAAAAGAAACAAATCTAGGCCCGGATGGGTGGACGTTGGAGTTCTTTTTACACTTCTTTGACTTGGTAGGGGGTGATTTATTTGAGGTAGTTGAGGATTCCAAAAACAGTGGGGAAATGATAAGAGATTTAAATTCAAATTTTCTAGTGCTCATCCCAAAAGTCAATTTTCCTTCTTCTTTTGATGACTTTAGACCGATTCTCTTTGCAACCTATGTTACAAGATAATCGCAAAGATTATTGCCAATAGGATCAAACCACTTCTCTCTATATCCCTGTCAGAAGAGCAACTGGGATTTCTAAAAGGAAGATAGATCCAGGATATTATTGGCACAACACAGGAATGCCTATATAGCATTAAACTGAAGAAAATGAAGGCCTTAATTTTAAAATTAGATCTTAAGAAGGCTTATGATTGTATAAACTGGGACTATTTAAGATTGATACTCATACAAACTAGATTTAGCATACAAATTACTAATTGGATAATCTCTTGTGTTAGTACAATGACCTTTGTTGTTCTTATAAATGGGGAGGCCACACCCTTTTTTCAGAATGGTCGCGGCTTAAGACAAGGATGCCCATTGTCTCCCCTGCTTTTTATTTTAGTTATGGAGGGATTGAGTTTGCAATTAAAGAAAATCTGGAGTGAAGGAAAGTTGACAGGCGTGAAGGTTTCCAGACTTGTTAGGATTCTCCATCTATTGTTCATGGATGATGTTTTAATTTTGTCCAGGGCTACACTACATGAGTGGCAGGAGATTTCTAATATCTTGGATCTCTTTTGTAGAGTTTAGGGTATGTAGGTAAATGACTCAAATTCCATAATTCACTTCGCAGGTGTTCAAGGGGAGGAGTTGAAAGGGTTCAAAGAAGTGTTTCCCTATAACTTTGTAGACCTCTCAAAAGGATTTAGATACCTTGGCTTCTATCTCAAATCAATAATTTTACAAGGCGAAAGATTGGAGGTGGATACTAGTTAAAATTGAAAAACAAGTAGGCCATTGGTGTAATAGATGGTTGTCCCTGGGAGGTCGCTTCATTCTTATAAAATCAATATTGGAAAGACAACCTGTTTCTTGGATGTCACTGGCAGTCATTCCGGTCTTGGTTCTTAACCATATCACAAAATTAAAGTTCAATTTTATTTGGAATGGTTGTAGCAAAAATTTCCGTTACCACCTGTGTAAATGGGAGTTATTAGCAAAACCAAAGTTTTATGGAGGCTGGGGTTTTCGAAACATCCACCTCTTCAACAAATCCTTGGCGGCAAGTACACTTTGGCGTGTTTTAACGAAGGAGGGCATCTGGCATAGAGTAGTGAAGGAAAAATATTTCTCGTTTTTCTCAGTTGCTACATGGCTCAGATCAGTTTCTTTTCGCACTCCTACTTCATCAAATACTTGGAAAAATATTGTAAAGTTTGTGCATATTATCACTCAGTGGTTGAGCTGGAGCCCATGTTCCGGGAATTTTGTTTTAATTGGTAGAGATTAGATCATGGGCCTGGGGAATTTATCCTTACTATCTCGAGATCTTATGTCCTCCTTACAAGAGCGAAATATAACTTGGATTTATCAGGCAAAAGGGCCCCCGAAGCTAGGTTATCTCTCAATGCAATGGAAAGATAGTCAAGAGTTGGGACTTATTGGAGAAGTGGCAAAGGAGTGGGATCTTTTCCACAGAGAGTTATTTGGAGTGGGGATACAACTTCAAGATAGACTAGATGAATTAAAATGGATAAGTGGAGATAAGTCTAGACATCTTTCTGTCCAAAATGTTTATAACGCTCTAGCTTCTAAATTTTGGAAAAAGACACATGGAGGTTGGCGTCTATCTTGCTATAAATGGAATTTAGCTCTGAAAATTAAACTCTTCATATGGTTGGCGGTAGAAAATAGAATTTTAAATTGGGACATTCTACAATCAAAAGGATGGGAGGGCCCAAACATCTGTCATCTTTGGAACAAAGATATTGAGATGGTAATCCACCTTATGATCACTTGTCTATTTACCAAACAGGTTTGGCAAAGAATTCGAAGAAGCCTAAACATAATGAAGGAATGGGAAGGTAACACTATAAGTGATTGTTATGATAAGTGGATAAAGGGGCATTCTAAGTTCACTACTTTACCTGCCCTAACATGCTGGAATGTGTGGTTGGAACACACTAGGATAATTTTTGGGGAATGCCAGTCCATCTTTCAGTTACGTAGTTATCAAAACACTTGGAGATTTTAACAACATTCCAGTTATATAGAAGGGGCTTTTGGCTCAGTCAACTTGTCTCCATCAACATACTGGGGATACCTTGAGTGGTTTGATGGCACAACACAAAAAAATGGACAACTGAGCAGTGCGGGAGGGGTGATTAGATGCAGTGAACAAATTTCATACAAATGGACTTTCAATTGTGGTGAGGGAACAAATACCATGGCTGAGCTACTGGGGGTATGGGAAACCTTGATCTTGGCTTCTAGATTGGACCTCACTCATATCAAGGTCTTGGGTGATTCTCTAATTGTTATTGATTGGCTAAACAACAAAGGCAAGCTGCAAGTCATAGCATTAGACTGCTGGAAGGAAAAAATCATAGATCTCATTAAGAATTTCGAAGAAATCAGTTTCACGCACGTTTTCCGAGATTTAAATGTAGAATCAGACCTCCTATCAAAGATGGCTCTCCAGCATAGAGAAGGATTAATTTCATACAATAAGTGGGTGGACGACTCAATGGGGCAAACTCTGTATCTAAATCTTTTTTTGTCTTGCCAGGAAGCACTTTATTTTGGTTTTTTACTCATGGCCTAGAGGCTCTATGGATGTTAATCTTTCCGAGTTGGTAATTATTTTGTGTTGGTTTTTTTTCAGTGTACACTTCAGAGTGTTGTAGTGAGGTCGTTGTTAGGAAGGGAGTCTTCCAAGTAGTATTTGGAGATTTTATTACTAGCCTGCGAGCTATCTTTTTGTAGCTATTGTCTAGTATGTTAGTGATTTTAGACTTCAATTTTTACAAGTCACTGGATTGTTTTGTCTAGAGTTATATGTTCAAACTTAAAAACAATTATATATTAATATAACGAGTAAATTTTCTGTCGAAAAAAAAAAGTGATAACTTAGGTTGTTGCACACTATTGAGATTATGTGATTGGTTTAATAATGGTTTAGATTTTATGCCTAGGATCACTTTGTTTAATGATAATTAATGATTAAAGGTATTATAGTTTGGATATTGTCAATGTGGGTTCTCGCCACTTTTTGCATTTGAATAATTGATAATTAAGGAAATTTGGATGTTGTGAATGTAGGTTCTCACCGCTTGATAATTGATATTGTCAATGTGGGTTCTCACCACTTTTGGATTTTACATTTGGATTACGTTATTTTCTTGTAGTTGAAACGGAATCAATTTTCATAACAATTACTATGTGGGCTCACTTCAATTTCCATAACCATTACTATGTGGGTTCACTTATTTTTATAGTCGTTGATGATTAAACTTATTATACTTTGGATAATAATGAAATCCTAAGCTAAATACTATTTATGTGGGCTCACTTCATTTTTATAGTCGTTGATGATTAAACTTATTATACTTTGGATAATAATGAAATCCTAAGCTAAATAAATAATAATAATAATCTATTTTTAAGGTCACGACCAAGCCAGCACACCAAATTTGGTGTATGAGACCCCCTTGTTTGTGGGACAAGGGGCCCCCCTCCACCCAACGATTTGACTGGTAAAGTCTACGAAGGTATACATACCCTACCCCCCTTTGGATTTGAACCCATGACCTCTTAAGAGGAAACACATGTTCTTAACCATTAGACCCACTCAGGCTGTATGGCATTTATGGCATAAATAGAAATACTATTTATAGCATGCTCCATCAATATAACTTTGTATAATTTGCAATGTTTTTTTTTTTAAATTCATTCACAATTAAATATGAATGTTTTTCAACAAATCTATCCATATTAAAGTTAAATACACTAATTAAAAGTTACTTTGTATAATTTGTAATGTTTTTTTAAAAATGTCCTTCATAATTAAATATGAATGTTTTTCAACAAATCTGTCCATAGTAAAGTTAAATACACTAATCAAAAGTTATTCACCATATATGGTGACATTTTATTTGAGCTTGATTGAGTAAAATTGTTAGAGAACCAAATTTGTATGCATTGCAATTCATACAAAAAGACAAATTTTAGCTTATAACAATTAAAACTATATGCATTTGAATGGTGACTTTTATTTTAGCTTGATTTAGTAATATTAGTTAGAGCACAAAATTTGTAGGATTGCAATTTCATATAAAGCCAAATTTTAGCTAATAACCATTTAAAAAATAGAGTGCATTGTATTTGATTTTTTTTAATATTATAATTATGAGAAGTCAAGGTAATTCTCACACCATAAATTTGAGACGATGGTAATTGTTTTGCATATAATTTTAATGAGGAAATATATAACTCAAAAATTGCAGCAACAAAAAAATATTATAACAAAACAAATATGTTTTACATTTTATAAGTTTATGTTTTAGTTAAGGAGTTGTGATTGGGAGTATTGATTCCACCAAAATCATCTAGGACTTGCACCATATTGAATATGCTTACATGAGTATGTTGACTTACAAAGGCAAATCTAAGGAGTTATAATTAGAATAAGTTAAAAAAATGGACAAACTCAACCATTTTTTCGTTGAAATTCTTATCCAAATTTATTAGGAATTTTGTTGGAAGTTATAGTTTCACTTGATTGATGGTAACTTCCATGGAACTTTTCCCTTAGGGGTTTTATCCCATTTTAAGAAGACCAACATCATCAGAATTTCAAAAAAATTGAGTGAATCATGTGGAACTTTGTAAAGGTTGAGTTTTTCCACTTTTTTACAAACTCCATTATGATTGGGAGTATCTATTCCACCAACATCATCTATAACTTGCACCACATTGAAAGACATTCTTACATGAGCACGTTGATCTATAAAGGGAAAACATGTATCTGGGGGGGATTTGAGCCTTATTGATGGAATAACAACATCCCTACTTTACCAAGCATCCAAGCCCATGTTGATAAAATTTGTGTGATTAAATATTTCTTTTAATAGTTTAGTCATATTTTTTGTATTGTCATGCACAATGCACGAGGTTTAGTCACAACAATTTGGATTCATGTATGGAGTCATCTAATCTTGTAGGAAATTTCCCTCCAATTGTCAAAATCTAATGGTATAGAATGTTAAGCCCTAGATATTGAGTTTTTACATTTGTATTGTTATATTCATGTTGTCCTTATTGGTTGGCTAGACCCTTTAACTATATTGTACCCTTTGTCTCATATACATACCAAGGAGACCTAGTTTTAGGAGCATCTCATCTTGTACATTTGTTGTATTGTGAAATGAGGTTTCCCCCTCTATAATACTCCTAATTTGAACCCCAATAGTAAATGAAAATGTAAATGTACATATAGGTCAGTGAGCCATAGGCACCAAGTTTTGGTTCAATTTTTCGCACACTTGAGTAAGTGCACGAGGGTTGTTTACCAAAGAAAGAGTGAACACATTCCACGGTGTTGCACGCACCTGAGTAAGTGTGCATGGATTTCACATCAAGGAAAGGGTAAAAATATTCCATAGTGTTGTCCGCACCTAAGTAAGTGCGTGAGGATTACCTTGAAGTGCACATCAGACCAAGTTATATATAATGTGTGTGTGTGTGTGTGTGCAGTTGAGGCCAGAGATCCTGTGTGGTTATTGGGCTAGTGAGTAGGGATGCAAAAAGGCTAGTGCACCTATCCTTGTAAAATGTAATCACACTCAAATTATTAATAAAATCACATTGTTTCACACATACTAATCAGATGAAAAGAGATGGGGGGATAAACTCCACCGAAAAGGGAAAAGGGGGCTAATCCAGGGGGGGCTTAAGTCTAAGGGAATATTTTGTGTATATTTCTAAAAAGCATAATTTATGGATATTTATTTATCCTAAGTTCCTGAGAGATACAAATGAGTCATCAAGTGGCTATAACTAATTATGAAAGTGAAAAGTGTCCAGTTATGACCATGCAAATAAATGGTTGAACCTTAGTGTATTTTGAGGGGATTCACTTGGTTTCTTCATGATTTCGGGCCATCTGAACTAGGGACTTCCATTACCTTACCTGCAGAGAAAATCTTGGACAAGGGTTTCCATCTAGTAACTAGAGTTTTTGTTGTCGAAGAAGCAGGTTGCCAGGCTCGTGAGCATTCTCTCCAGGTAAGAGATTTGTTGTCGAAGAGATGGGTTGTCAGACCCATCTGCATTCTCTCTAGGTGAGGGATTTGTTATCGAAGATGTTACCCATGATTTTGGTCATCTTGATAGTGTATTGACGATGGTGTACTCAGGCTCCTAACAAGAACTTTCTCTTGAGAAAAGTGGCATTCATTTCCTTCCAGAAAACATATTTTTAAAGAGAGTTCGTGGGCTGCTTATAGCCTAGGGTGCGAGAATGACCCATTCTCGTAGGCCACCTTTAGTAAGGGTGTGAACTTCTCGCACTATGCTCTATACCTAGGGTGTAAACTTGTTCTCAAGCTTGGAAAAATGAAGAAGTCTCCAGGGTTCTAGAAGGGAATCTTCTAGAGAATGGGTTGGCATTCGAATGGTTATCATTTTACTGGTTTCCCTTATTTGGTGGGATCATTCTCATCCATGTAACCATCTCATCCTCTCCTATATATTGATAGGATTCTCATGGAAAAGGTTAAGCAACATTAATTGGAGAATTGGTGAAGAAATTGTGTGAAGAACCCAGCTTGAACAGGATCTTGGAGACTCTAAGAAGTCTATCAAGAGGAATTGGATCTTCTTCATGCAAGGATCGAGCAAGTGTGTGTGTTGGAATCAAGAGTCACCGAAAGGAAGCTTGCGACATCAAGGCAATCAGGTTGTATCTTCTACTTTCAATTAATATGATACAACGACATGTCCCTTTCCCATAAAGTCATTCTTACTTTATTGTGTAATTCCTTGATCATACACATAAGTTGATGATTGAATACATTTTGCTATCTTCACTTTGGTTGGTTTGTGTTGTCTTGGTCTTGACCCCACGAGAGCACCGGAGCGAAGCGGGAGCAACAGAGACCCTAGGAAGCGATACCAAGGTATGCCACTTGTTCCTCCTTACTAGCTATTTCAATGGTCATAATTTAGGGAAAGAGTCATGTCCTGTCCTGTTTTTTTCTAGATCCAGGTGGATCTAGGGAGATCTGTTAGTGTCCACACCTATCGATTAGTCCGATAACAAAATTGGCGACTCCATTGGGAATGAAACCCATTTCTTCGTGGTTTTTGGTTTTTTTCCTTGGCCATTTGCTCTTGCCTTACCTTTCTTCATTTCTATCAATATCTGAGTCTTCAGGACACCCTGATAGACTCTCTGGGTCCATAAGTCCCTTCAAATTTTTTGTCTTTTTCCAAAATTTTGCCTAGTTTCAGGCCTTCTCGCACTAAACCCCATAGTGTCCTGCGAGAACACCTTGAGTTCACACTCTGCCTTTAATTCCAGTGCGAGTTTCTCACACCCTGCTCAAAGGTAGCCTGCGAGAATGCTCCATTCTCACACTGTGTATTACTGATAGTCTGCAAACCCTCTTTTAAAATTTTTGGATTTAAGGTTTTTGCATGCTCAAATGCCCAAATCAGTATAAGTGTCTGAAAATAACTTCTTAGACCACTGGTTGATGTTTTCTTGACTTCATATTTTGTGCACAATTAGTCTTCATAAATCAAAGGCTCTTCCTGTCCATATTTTTCTCAACTCTCATCTCTTGACTTTTCTTAGCAAGGATATACTCTCTGATCCTGGAATCTGAGTACTTGTTTGGTTAGGAGTCAGTGATCGGTTTAACAATTGGGATTCTTTGTCTTTCTCATTTTCTCATTATTTGGAAGATCATTGTTCACATGCAATTGAAAAGACTAGTCTTGTATGCTTGTCATTTTTGTTTCCATTGAAAGATTGGTTTGGGTTTTTGTTTATTGCTTGTTCATTAGTTATTGGTTTTCCTTACTTTCACCACCATGATGTAAATCCTTTTTGAAAAGTAAAAAACATTTTTTTATTTAAAAGCATTTTCGTTTTGAAAATATTGAAAATCAATGGTTGAAATTGTTGAAAAAGAACAAATAGAGAATTGTCATTATTGCGTGATTCGTTGAGATTGCATTTTAAAGAAAATTGTGTATCATAGTTCAAGATTGTTCTGGAACACTTCTCTTTCCCTCCCGTACATAGGATTCATCGAATGAAAATTGATATATTTCATTCCTATCTATGCATTGTTGGGTCAGAGTCTCACACAACATCAGTTTCATCTTTGTTTCCTTTGAGTAACAACAACCCTTAATAACATTGCGCAATTTTAAAATTTAACTAGTAACTCTTTTCTAGGGATCTATTACACCAACCATTAGCTAGGCTAGCGCTTTGGAATAGGCAGAGAGATACACTCTACAAAGCATAAAACACACAATAGCATCTTGTGTTAAGGAGTGTCAAATTCCATTTACAACATTTTGTCTTGGGAAGCCCTTCTCACATAAGGGTCAAACCCGAGGTCACATTGATATTAACAGAGTTACTCACCCTGCTTTGTTGATATCGGTGTAGAGATTGCACATATTACGGGGGTCACTTGGAGGTATACCCACAATGATGAGTGGAAGCCTATCGAGTTGATTTCAGGCTAGATACCCTGCCCTTGCGTGTGGATCGGACTGCCGATTGTTCCACCAGGATTTATTGTTGTCAGTGGTAACCTTAGTGGCCTATCTTCTTAGGGTATTACACAAGGTGACTGTGAAGGGGCAAGTCTTCACGGTTCCTGGAATCGACATTGGCCAAACTCTCTCGAGCTCCTTGGAGGGTATACCCACGATTATGTGTGGGAGCTTGCACCAGGGTGTAATTCCGTTAAGAAGGTCATCAACGTAACTTTTCCACCCTAGCCCAACCCCTTGTCGTCTCATTGTTACGACATTGGATTTTATCACCAACTAGTGACTTCGAAATTAGAAGGTCTTGATTGCTTGGTATTGTTTCCTAGATTTTGTTTACTAGCGCATGTTGTTTGTTTACCCAAGTTGACCATAGGACTTTCTTCGTAAGTTTGTAACTCGTTCACAATAGACCCTCCACGTCATTCACATAGAATGCAGGGCTTACCTCTAGAAAACCTGGAAGGTTCTCAACCCCTACCTACAATATCACCTGAGGGATCCCCTCAACAGAATGAAGTCCAAGACATCACCACTCCACAAGTGGAAAGAACTGACTCTCTAGAACAGTTCTGAATTACCAATACTCGAGAGGACTTTCAACTTCACTCCGATTGTGAGAGATGTATTATGCGAGTGAATTCTTCCAGAGACTTAGTTTTGTTGTCTTCTGGATCACCGACTGGACCCTTTCCAGGACCTGAGGGCCAAGACCCTTTTTGGTCTGCTGGCATTTTTAGATGGGACCTTTTTGGTGCAGGATCAGGCATTGAAATCACCGTCTCACTTGCATTCCCCGAAACCTCTGACCCAGACACAACTCATTTTACTACTGCTTATTATTTTCTCGGTACAGAAGCTCCGCGAGCTGACCACATCTTGACCGTCCCTATAGAAATGGTCCATTACATAGACACTACGAGTATTCACACTGGGATTACATTGTCTAGTCAAGCCCCCATCGACACACCGCTCTCGCCCAGTGTCACCCCGATGCTTCCATCCAGATACCGTGTGTTGAATGCTTCTATTCCCACTCCTACGTAAACCCCATCTAGAACTCTTGGTGGTCCCTCTTCTTCTGGGCACTCTCCTCCCGACTTCATTCTGACACTTCCTCAAGCCCCTTTAGGAGGACCTTTCTATTCCTCTACGGACAACACTAATCCTAGTGGCACTATTCCGTCATTCACACCAAATTACCAGATTCCTGTTGGTGGATAATGTCACCAAGGAGGTTTGACTCAACCCCCCCTTGTAGGGAAAATTCCTATTGGAATGCAAATCCCACTTGGAACACAACCCCTGATTGGAGGACAACCCCCACCGACCCCACCCTACGGACAAAACATACCTCCATCCTTGGCCCAGTATTGGAAACATTTGATATAACATAATCCTCAATCGACTGGGGGGCAACAACTTCCAACTACATCCGTTATACCCCCTAGTATAAGCCAACCATATCCAGGTACGTCCATTCCTATTTGGGGCTCGAATGCTCAAACTCACGTCCCTATTCAAGGATACAATCCCATGAGCTACTTTCCTCCACAACAACCACCGAATCTGCCTGGGTCTTCACATTATATGCAGACTACTTATGGTCCCACTGGTTTTCCGATGGGGCTCCCTCCCCAAAGCCACCAGTACCCGCATGTGAATAGACAATTACCCTTCTTGGCCACTTTGGATTTCCTAGATCTGTCAAGGATTTTAAATGATCCAATTTGTCACTCTCCCCAATGGCCCGCTATACCAACCAAGCTACCATCGGACATCCCTAAATTCGATGGAAAAGAGGGAGAGGACCCAAACAATCACGTCATGAATTTTCACCTCTGGTGCTCATCCAACTCCTTGATGGATGACTCTATTTGTTTACGTCTTTTTCAAAGAACTCTCACAGGTTCTGCCACGAAGTGGTATATAGAATTACCACGAGGTTTCTTCGCCGACTTCAACACCCTAGCTATGGATTTTCTCACCCACTACCAGTTACCGATCTGTTATGAAATGGGGACCGAGATTTTGAGTTCTTTCAAACAAACCAAAGCCACTCATATATCCGATCACATTCATGAGTGGCGACGGAGACGACATCTCATCAAACTCGAACTTCCCGACCAGTTGCTGGCAGAGTGGTTCACAAAATCATTTGTGAATGACATCGCTCGTGACATCGCCATGGGTGGAGTTGTCATTAAAGAACATGCCATAAGTCGTGCTCAATACCTCGACCTCGTTTACTCACAAACAGGTACCCCTTATGACTTACTCCTTGATGCACCTCGTCCTTCCACTTCTGCCACTTCAACTACTCCAGCTGCTTCTCATGCAGCCGACGGTGTGATTGGCACTTTCCATGCCCAACCACATTCTACCTCAAGCACCAACCCCAAACCTGCTTCTTCTAATGTTCAAAATGCGTCGTCTCCTACCCCTCCCACCAACAAGACTTCTGAGGTAAATGCAGTTCAATCTACCCCAGCCGGTAAAAACAAATCCAAAAAAGGAAAGGGTAAGAATAAGGAGGAAAAAAATACTTTACAAGTAGAGAAAACCGAAACTCTGCCTGTTGACAATAGGGATAAGCGCAAACCTCGATACCCTTGTCTTATTTGTGGTTATGATCACTACATGAAGGATTGTCCACGACGTGCCAAGGTCACTAAGTTCCTTCAAGGAGCCCCGAAACCACCTGCTCCGGTCGTTTTGTCCCAACCCTTCCCCTCTCAACAATAGGCCCAATTGGTCATTCATGACCAACCTTCCCCTTCTACCACATCCTATGTATTGATGTGTACTGGCGATTCAAAGAAGAATGACATTGCACTCACCACTTGAGCCAAAGATTATTCTCCCTCTAAAGAGAAGGTTGGTGATCTACCTCCTTCATTGGTACAACCCTCTCTTGCGACTCCACCTACCAACGGTCCTCTTCATCTCAAACGAGCAAGCCTTGACACAGTTCTTCGACCCCCTCCAAAGGGCGTTGTTCAAAAATTGGATTTCAATCCTCATGCTCGTGCGGCCCATAACTACAACATTGTTGAATATCTGGCCCAAGCATCTTTTGCAATGTCAGCCCTCGAAGTCCTTCAAAGTTGTCCTACACAACGGAAGGCACTGTTGAAAGCTATCGGTGGAATCGACCCGGCGGACACAAATTTAATTATTTTTGACTTGGAAGATCACATTCCACGGTTACCCCCTCAACTCGCATTCCAAATCCAAGTGATTGTCTCTGAAAAAAACATTTGTAGAACCGTCATCGACGAGGGTGCCTCGATGTGTGTCATGTCTGTTACCTGTTGGAAATCCATCGGCTCTCCCTCTTTGATTGAATCCCAGAACACTCTCAAAGCCTTCAATGGCTCCATTTTTAAGCCTTACAGTGTCCTTCCTTCGTTGTCAATCACGCTAGAAGGAAAAATGGTCCAAGTCGAAGTGGAAGTCTTTGACTCTCCTCTCGATTACAATCTTCTGCTTCATCGTAGCTGGATCAATTCCATGCGCGTAGTTGTGTCGACTCTTTTTCGTGTTGTACGTTTCCCACATCAAGGAAAGGTAGTCACCGTCGACCAATTAGGCTTCTTTAACTCGGATATGCATACTGGCAACATCCCGTTCATCGCTAAAACCCCACCGAGTTACAAGAATGTCGATGTAGGTCTTCTCAAAGACTCTTCATTAATGGGTACTTTCCCCATTCCACCACCCGATGTTCCACACTCGTCCGTTTCTTCAATCAACATGATCTCCACCTCGATTCATAGAACCCCTGCGTCTCACGACCCATGGATGGTACCTGACCTTGGCGATCATCTTCGTTATGACAACTAAATGCCTTTAAGTCCGGTCGAATCTGCCTATCATGCCATTCAATCGACAAGCCCTTCTACCCTCTCTATTGGTGAGTTATCTCCAGATCCTTTCCATGTCATTTTTCCCACACACGAGATGATCATGTCTATCATGGAAGACGCCCCTTGGGACGATGGACATCACCGTTCCATCCTCTTCCTGAACCAACATACCATCGATAACTACCAACAGATCTTGACCCCGTCGACCGTTGTTGTCATTTCAACCATTCCCAAGTCCACACATGATGTGTTTTTCGAAGGTAACTTAAGAAATATCTCACCCACTATTCCCCTCGACATATCCATCAAACCTGGAATTGTCGAAAATGTGCATATCGGAGCTTCGTGTTCCCCTGACGAAATTGTCACCTACACATCACTTTTCAAAGAGTTTAGTGACGCCTTCGCCTGGAGCTACAAAGAAATGACGGGTATCGACCCCGACATTGTGATACATGAGATCAAGACATACCCAGACACTAAATCCGTCCGACAACGCCTTCGTTCAGTTCACCCACGTAAAGTGGCTTCTATCAAGCTTGAAGTCGAGAAACTTCTCAAAGCTGGATTTATTTACCCGGTGGCCCTCACTGACTGGGTTTCCAATCTTGTCCCAATTGACAAGAAACAAGGCACGATTCGTGTATGTGTTGATTATAGGGATATTAACAAATCTTGTCCTAAAGACAACTTTCCTACCCCCTTCGTCGATCACATTGTCGACGATTGTGCCGCAAGTGAAATCTTCTCTCTGATGGATGGTTTCTCTGGATATAATCAAATCAATATTGTTCATGAGGATCAACACAAGACTGCTTTTATTTGTCCTTGGGGCACTTTCGCCTATCGAAAAATTCCTTTCGGTCTCAAGAACGCTGGCGCAACTTTTCAACTTGCTATGTATTATGCCTTCCATTATATCAAGCACATCATGCAACCATATCTTGATGACTTACCTTCTCATTCCATGCGTCGAGTCGATCATCCAATCCACCTCCGAGCCATTTTCATCCGCTGTCGGTTTTACCATATACGCTTGAATCCTCACAAGTGTGTTTTCTGCATGGAATCCAGTCGACTTCTAGGCTTTATTGTTTTGCGTCAAGGGATTAGGGTGGATCCTTTAAAGGTTGAGGAAATCCTTAATCTCCCTCCTCCTTCTACACTTCGCCAGTGACAAAGTTTGCAAGGGAAAGCAAACTTTCTTCATCGTTTCATCCCGAACTACACTGAGATAACTCGTGGATTTACGCGACTACTCAAAAAGGGGTCTAAGTTCGTATGGGATATCATCACAAACAAATCCTTCAAAGCTTTGAAACTATTCCTGACACATGCCTCGCTTCTCTTCCCCCTCGATTACAGTCACGATTATTTCCTCTACCTCGCAGCCTCAGATTACACCATTGCTATGGTTCTCATCCAAGAGGATGATTCTCATGACGAACAAGTTATCTATTACTTGATTCGAAGTCTAACGCCTACCGAAACCAAGTATTTACATGTCGAAAAAATGGCCTTGGCAGCCATCCAAGCAGTTCAACGTTTCCGACACTATATCATCTCTCGCAAGACTACCTTTGATTTCTAACTGCAACCCTATGCAACAAATTCTCACACGTCAATTGCTAGGGGGAAAATACTCCAAATGGATAGTTATACTCCAGGAGTTTGACTTGGAATTCGAACGAGCCAAGTCCAAGAAGTCCTTAGTGTTTGTCGAGTTGATATGCAACTTTCCCTACTCTGAAACGAAAAATGTAGCAGCCGATTCATTACTTGATGAATCCCTTTTCCTCATTAGTTCCGATGATCTTTGGTATGGCGATATCATCATATATCTCCAAACCCAGAATTTCTGGCCCAATTTTTCTAGTACTAACTGGCATCGAATACGCTACCAAGCCCGTCAATATATTATCCTGGGGGATACTCTTTATCATCATGGGATTGACTCAGTTTTTCAACGTTGCCTCACGTTCGACGAAGCCAAGAAAGCCTTAAATGACCGCCATTCTGGAGCCTTTGGTGGTCATATGTGCAGGTATGCTACTTCCTAGAATATATTACGAGCAAGGTATTTTTGGCCTTCTTTATTTAATGATTGCATAGTCGCCGTCCAAAAATGCTACGCTTGCCAGACCTATAATCATAAGATACGGTCACATCCCGCTCCTCTTCACCCTGTGGTCTCCGTTGGTCCCTTTGCGAAATGGGGCATCGATTTCATGACATGTCAATCCCACTCGTCCGGGGGGCATGGATACATTATTGTAGCTGTAGATTATTTTATGAAATGGGCCGAGGTGATGCCGACATTTGACAATACTGGAAAGACCGCAACATTATTCATTTTCAATCACATCATAGCTCGTTTTGGTGTTCCTCAAGCTATTGTCATTGATCACGGTAGCCACTTTAGAAACTTCATGATGTCCAAACTCACTTAAAAGTTGGGTCTTCGCCATGAAAACTCAACGCCCTATTACCCAAAAGCCAACAGCCAAGTTGAAGCGATTAACAAATTTCTCATAACCATGCTCCGACGAATGATAGGGATTCACAAAACAAGCTGGCACACAATGTTGTTTTCAACATTGTGGGATTACAGGACATTTGTTAAGTTCGCTATGGGGTTTACACCTTTTCTATTAGTCTATGGTTTGGAAGCCATTCTCCTGATCGAATGCGAGATACCCTCTTTAAAACTAGTTGTTGAACTCCTACCAAACACTTATGCTAAGGAAGAACGTCTATTGTATCTTATGCGATTAAACGAAACTCGACGTGATGTTATCCTAGTCATAGAAGCCCAGAAGAAAATTGTCAAGGCCCAATACGACAAACATGTCAAGCCTCACGTTTTCTCCAAAGGAGATCTGGTTCTCCTCTATGAACAAGATCGAGATATGCTAGGAGCTGGAAAATTCGAAGCCATGTGGTGAGGCCCTTATATCGTTAGACAAGTTTTGGAAAAATGAGCTTACAAGTTAGTAGATTACGATGGTATCCCTTTGAGTGAACCCATAAATGGGTTGTACTTGAAGAAGTACTATGCATAAGATCACCTATGCATGAGTACTTGTATTTTTATTATATCATACTTCTTGTATGTTACTGTAGTTTTCTTTTGTCGTTATCTGGTCTTTTCCCTTATGTGACGTGTTTTATTTTCAGATGTCGGAGTCTTCTCTACCCTACTTTGGCTTCGCTGATGGCGCTAGTCTTAGTACTCATAACCTTGCTTCCGCTGCATGGTCAATTTACGCTCCTGCAAACGAACTTGTCTCTTTACGAGGTGTGTGCCTCAGCCGTGCGACCAACAATATTGCAGAGTATAGCGTCGTTATTGAATTGTTGATTGATGCTATCTCACTCGATATCCCTCACTTGGTTCTGCGACTCGATTTGCAGCTTGTAGTACTACAGTTAAGTAATGTCTATGCTATTCAAAGTCCTACTTTGTTACGGGTGTATTTGTGAATTCGCCTCTTGGAACGTTATTTTGATTATATTGAATATCAACATATTCCCAGATGTCTAAATACATTAACTGATGCATTAGCTAACTATGTATTAGACAGACATTTGGGTCATTTATAAATCAATCACATCAACTTTCACACAACACAAGATCAACCGGTAGAAGCTGTATGTATATATAACGATCAAAACGTTTTTTACAAAAACGTTCTGTCCAAGGACCAAAATTTCAAAATCTGAAGCTCATAGCTTCTACAAAGAGACATCATAGATGATGTTCACTGTAACACATGACTGCCCGAGAAACCCTACGAAGCAGTCGACCAATGGACTCTGACACTCCCATAGTATGATGCTGATAACGTCATGGAACCTCTCCAAGAGGCATGTCTGGAATGTCTGCTGTCAAACCCTCTAAATTTTGTTCCAATGCTTCATAATCTTCAGCATCCCATCGTGGCACTGGAGCCACCTCTCCTCGTCACTAAATAGGAGAAGTTCCAGGTGGTCGATAAGGCCCCATGTCTGTGTCATTAAAAAAAAAAAATTGTAATTAGACCTTGGACGAACATAAAAACATTTGCATATGATAAAATTCACAAAAACATTGAAAAAGTAAAAAATGTGTACTTCTTACCAAAATCCCCCCACTGAGCACCCTCGGGTAGGGCCAAGTCTGGATCTCCTCGGAAGTCCAACCCGACATAGGAATAATCATCGACCATCAACATCTGTGGTTGCAACCAGTCGAAGAAGGCATCATTGTATTTGATGATTGGTCCAGCTACGTGCCGGGCCATGAGGTGACACCACCTCAACATTCTTGGATGCTCTGGAGCCAATAAACCCCACTCAACCTACAACCTCAGCAAGGGAACCCTCTCAAGAAAGAAGGACACCAACAATGACCCGTACCCGAATTGCTTCAGGTTGCTTCTCCTGCATTTGGTCAACTGCCTCTTCACGCTACGAAGCACTCTGTCTGCCCAGTTAAAGACCTGAGGCTCAGTACACTCTATGGAATACTGAAAGTAGCTCTAGAGAGCCATGTGAGGGGAAATGCTCCCAACCATATGAGCAATGGTGAACAAAATAGTGCAAAGGCTCAAATCCTGCACCCCCCAAATGGCCACTTTTCCTTTGCTCCTTTCTTCCTCCGGAACACAATACAAACGACAATATTCACTCATAGGTAGCCCACCACCTCTGCTACCAGTCAAGCTAGCGTGATACCCATGCCATGACAGTCCTGTCAAGAAGTAAATGTCCTCGATATCCAAGGACAATGTGTGGACCCCTACGTGGAAAACTTGTTGGTCCACATCCCACATATGCACAAGGTACTCCAATAGCCTGACTTGGGCCCTCATACCCGGGATACGAAATAATTTCAGGAGACCATAGTCTTGCAAAGAAGCAACGGTACCTAGGTTATTCCCGACAATAGCATCATCTTCTTCATTCTCTCTTTCATGTCATTCCATAACCATGGTGATAGCCAAATGCTTGCATAAGACACATAAGAAGAAGGTCAACAACTCTCTTCAACACTTGGTATCTTTTTCATTGAGAAAACTTCAAAGAATTTTTTCACTTTATGGTTCTCGCAGGTGCCCTTTAGGCACAGTGAGAGGCTCTCGTAGGTGCCTTTGGGGCCACCTGCGAGAATGATGCATTCTCGTAGGTCCCTTGTGGCTGGCCTACGAGAATGGCTGAGCGCAATTTTAACCCCTAAAACAAACTCAAAAACATGAATTTTACCAATGAAAATGAAAAATTGAACCATGAAAAGATAACAGACAAAGAGCTTACCTTACTGCTAGAGACGGTTCATCGAATGGATGCTCGTACCTCCCGCAATCGAGCACCGAAATTCAAGGGAAAAAGAGGGGTTTTGGGCTAAAATATTGGCAAAGTTACAATGACTATGGTAAAAAGAACTTTTACCCCCCTTATATTCATTTTTACCATTTTTGTTGGGTTTTTATAATTATTTTATTTATTAAACCTAATGCCTAATACCCTTGTGAGTGCAACTTTTTCAAGCATGATGACTTCGACATTTATGCACTGGGATACATATATTTCTTCTTTTTTCGTCGCATGATTGAGTTGTTTTTATGGTTTTTTGCACAAATCCTCGAGCTTGGTCTTTTTTCGTTCTCATGCTCGAAAATACATGAGAACGTGATTGAGCATACTTTTATCACTTTTTCAGGATCAACAAGGTTACGCGAAAAAGGAACCCCCTGGAGTCCACTTTAAGCTCTTTTCAGACTCTTTAAACATGAAAAGATCGCCGAGAGAACTTGCTATTTTCACGCTCGTTAAAGTATTTGAAGAAAGTGTCTGTTGGGAGATAATTTATCTCTTTTTCAGTCTCATCAGACTATTTTACGAAAAAGGAACTAAGAGAGTCCTCTTTTAAGTGTTTTTCTAGAATCTATAATCATGAAAAACCTTCGATTTTTCTATCTTTGGACTCGTTAAACAAACATCGACAGACCCGTAATGGGACTGAACCAATCCTTCCTAGGGTTCATTAAACATAATCCGAAGGACTCATCCGAAGGATGAGCTTACATCAACAAGCATATGTTATCCTCCTCAATCTTGCGTAAAAATAAAGAGGGGAAAATTTGGGAAAGGGATGTGTTTTCGTATGTATACTATTGGCAGTAAGTGTCGCTCTTGAACATGAAACCCGCTTATTCATTATCTGAAGCCGGTTTGGGAAATCCATTTGTCTCTCATTCGATTTTCTATAAGGTCATATCCTGAGTCGTCTCTGACTCAATGCTGCCAAATCATTGGTCGTGTCATTCATATGTTCAATAAAAGTTCATCTGAAACCTCTATTGAGTCGACCATCTGCAGTTGTCCATTCTCTCTGTGTCGGCCTTCCTTGTGTCTAGTCCAACTTACATCATACTCTGTTTCACCTTCAAAATCTGTTACTCATTTTGTGTCATTGATGGGGGATACATCAAGGCCCTCCTGTGATGAGTTTTGTTCCATCGACTCCAGCTCATTATCCAGAAACAAGACTTAGAAATTCTTGGGTACCTTGGAACTTGCATGCCTCAATGACAAGTTTCCTTGCTTTCGACAGTGGGTTTTCATCATTGACCCCTGATTGGACGATTCCATCAGATGTTCAACCTCAACTCATTTATTAACATTCGGTTGATTGTACTAGTGTACCTTGGGAGTCATTGACATTAATGGTGATTTCCCTCACACTTGTTAACGGTTTCATCAATGACCGGTAATCAAGTGGTTTCTACCATGTTCGACTTCAGCACATGTAATCACATGGCTAGTTTTGTACTTTCAGGTGACGGGATTGAAGACCCTGGGTCCCATCTCTTTGGTCTAGGTTGCGATAGAATATGTGTAATTTGCTGACACATAGATCCACTTTGTTTGTCTTGTGGCTATGTCGTCTTAATTTGATTCTTCTTGCATAGATCCACAGTGTATTATTGGTGGCTATGTGATGTTTTGATGGTATGGATCCACGGTGTATGATTCATGGCCATGACCTATGTTTATGATGTCATCAGTCTGTGATCTGAGTATGGGAATGCCTATCTCAAAACTAGTATGATATTCTGCAGATGCTTGGTTGTTCGCAGGTTTCCGATTAGGTGTGCTCCTGGTTTTTGACACACACACACACACAGTTTACAAAGTATTTCGGTTGTCACTGATTCCAGCCTCATACTTTGGGGGGAATTCTGTTACCCATGATTTTGGTCATCTTGATGGTGTATTGACGATGGTGTACTCAGGCTCCTAACAAGAACTTTCTCCTGAGAAAAGTGGCATTCATTTACTTCCAGAAAACATATTTTTAAAGAGAGTTCACAGGCTGCTTATAGCCTAGGGTGCGAGAATGACCCATTCTCGTAGGCCATCTTCAGCTAGGGTGTGAACTTCTCGCACTGTGCTCTATACCTAGGGTGCGAACTTGTTCTCAAGCTTGGAAAAGTGAAGAAGTCTTGAGGGTTCTAGAAGGGAATCTTCTAGAGAATGTGTTGGCATTCGAATGGTTATCATTTTATTGGTTTCCCTGATTTGGTAGGATCATTCTCATCCATGTAACCATATCATCCTCTCCTATATATTGATAGGATTCTCATGGAAAAGGTTAAGGAAGATTAATTGGAGACTTGGTGAAGAAATTAGGTGAAGAACCCAGCTTGAACAGGAGCTTGGAGACTCTAGCAAGTCTATCAAGAGGAATTGGATCTTCTTCATGCAAGGATCGAGCAAGTGTGTGTGTTGGAACCAAGAGTCACCAAAAGGAAGCTTGCGACATCAAGGTGATCAGGTTGTATCTTCTACTTTCAATTAATATGATACAGCGGCATGTCCCTTTCCCATAAAGTCATTCTTACTTTATTGTGTAATTCCTTGATCATACACATAAGTTGACGATTGAATACATTTTGCTATCTTCACTTTGGTTGGTTTGTGTTGTCTTGGTCTTGACCTCACGAGAGCACCGGAGTGAAGCAGGAGCAATAGAGACCCTAGGAAGCAATACCAAGGTATGTCACTTGTTCCTCCTTACTAGCTATTTCAATGGTCATAATTTAGGGAAAGAGTCATGTCATGTCCTGTTTTGTTCTAGATCCAGATGGATCGAGGGAGATCTATTAGTGTCCACACCTACCGATTATTTCGATAACAAAAGAGGCTAGTTGTCCAGCCCATGGACATTCTCTCCAGGTGAGAATTTTTCTAGGAATTGTTCCCTGGTGCACTGGGAATTAGTTACAGGGCTATGCAACTTCCTGTCTGGTTTGTTGTCGAAGGCCTAGAAGGCAAGTGGGGTAGCCGAAGGACTATTAAGTAGAGAAAGGGAACACTTCCTCGGGTGGGACATGCATGTGGGCAATGAGAGATTGTAGGCTAGTTTCAACAATTGGGCACCTTGGACTAAGCAAATCTGTTGATTATCAGACCTTATACTAGCATTAGGAATCATTTTTCCCTGGTGGAGTTTAAGCCTCAACTCGGGGCTGACCTTTTGCTAAAAGTTTATGAGAAATAGAGTCTATGGATGGGAGGAATGTCTGAGCTTTGTGCGCAGTTGGTGCCTCTTTATAAAATATAACTGTCCTTTATGTGCTTGTCTAAATTACTATGTTCTTAATTACCTATGTATGATATGGGTTTATTCCATGTATGATGTTGCATGTAATTAATTGTTATTGTTATGAGTAATGTTGTTTGCACATGTAAGTGTGATGTTGTTGTTCAGGATTTGTTGTTGCACATGCAGAGTATGACAGTTATTAAATATTCATGTTAGTTAACTTTGTGATAATGGTCATGAGTTTCCAAAGCGAGGCCATATTTTTCGTGCGCACAGGGAAATAACTTGTGTGTGCAAGAGGCTGGAATCACTTGTGCACGCATGGAAGCAGTCTGCGTGCACAAGGAGAATTGTTTTTATGTACAACACCAGGATGGTTGTGTGTGGAGTAGTAACCATATGTTTAGAGTGGTGACACACATAGTAATACTTATGTGCTCTAAATGATTATGCGCATAATTGTATTATGTGTCAATTTCATTGTTATAACTAGTGTCTGAAGAGGAAAATCTGTGTGGTGTGATTTCACTTGGGATCATGTGCATTACCTCACGTGTTTCTACGCAGATTAAATTTTTAGTGTAGAATCCATGCACAAGATTTTTTGGAGTGACATTGCTCAGGAGTAAGTTGGGGATGTTACAAAGTGGTATCAAAAATTTTTGTTAAGTTATGGTAAAGGGGGACCGTTACACCCTCGAAGAGTCTTGTCGTTCATTGTTCTCTCTCATTCTCAAGGCATGGAGTTAATTCTCTTTCTCTTTTTATTCTATTTGAGTGTTTGGTGCATAACATTTGGTTTTGGTGCATGCAATCCTTAGGTTTGTCTCCTTCAAACGAGTCATCTTGGTATTTTCTCTATAATTTTTTTCTAGATAGTTTCAAACCAAGAAATTTTTGGGACCCTGACTAGACATATTGAATTACATGTGGCCAAAATTTCAATTTTTTTTCTATATAATTTCGGAGATATAGCCTATGGAAATTAAGGTTTTACACTAGTCCTAGAATTAGTCTCAAACATGTCATCTTGGAATTTTTTCTATAATATTTTTTCTAGGATGTTTCAAATATCTAAATTTTTGGGAGACTGAGGAGAAATAGTGAAGTATATGTGGTAAAAAGTTCAAGTTTTGGTTCGATACACTTTCGGAAATACAAGTTTTGCAAATTAGGGTTTTTTACTAGTCCTGAAACTAGTCTCAAACAAGTGTTCTTGGTAAAACTATCATATTTGAAGCTACACAATTCAAAATTAAATTCCACTTGTTCCATTGAAAGAAGACTAATCATAGTATTTCATGTCCAAATTTCATAAGTAGAAATAAAAAATTGGGCATGTGGAAGTCCATATGATTTTGCTCTCTTGAAAGGGACAAAGCAAGAAGTTTTGGGAAAGTTACCATAAATTTTTCTTGGAACATTGGAATTGGTCAAACTTATGGCACTGTAAAGAAGACATACCAAGATACTACATATCAAAATTTTAGATTTATAGGGGCTAAAATTTAAAAAATACTTTAGGATAAAGGTCAACCAACAAGACAGACTACAAGCCATGGTTTGTAAAGGTATGTTAACTTGAAATTAACATAAATTTTGATTAAGGTGCTAAAATATGGTGGAAATGGTTAAAGAGACCTAATGATCTATGTGAACAACTCTGGAGAAACACACACACTCATGTTGTGGCCGAATCACATCTTATCATATGGAATGAACACTTGGAAGGGTCACTAATTTGGAATGTGGCCTGTCAAAATCAATCTTTAGTTCAACGTTGTGCTTTCTGGGAGGTAAGAGAATGAAATGATGCTCTTTTCAGGTTGGACTCTTGATAGCAGCTTCCGCCACTCCACCAAAATGATAAATTGAGGGAATTGAAAGAAAATTTAAACCCAACTCAACTTAGAACAATGGAAGATTACTGGATCCCTGATCGGTCGAACTCCTGCTGGAGAAACTGGAAGACAACATACACAAATATCAACATTCCTCATGATATAAACCTGGAAGTTTGGCATTCTGAAGTAGCTCGATGCAAAATCAGAATCAAGCAAGGTCTGGATATTTTAATATGGGGACATTCCACACAAGGAACTTTCATGATCAAAGAAGCATATAGCCTTAAAGCCTTGTTTCACCTCATAGACAAAGAAGTAATATGGATCAATATCTGGAAATCTAATTTTGTATAAAAGTAAGTTCCTTCCTCTTGTTGGTAGCACACAAGTGTATCCTTACTTGGGATAATCTTTGAAAAGATGCTTCATTGGTATCTCTTCATTAGTCCCTCAATTTGTCCTCTTTGTCTCCTACAAGAAGAAAGTATGGAGAACTTGCTCAATCAATGCTCCTACAACTCTCAAATATGGGATATTGTGTCCTTGATCATGTGAACTTCTAACCATCAAATAGACATCATCAATACACTAGCAAAATGGGTGATTTTCACCTTCAAGAACATGGTTCTCAACCGCATCTAGAAACTCCTTCAATGTTTTATTCTTTATAAAATATGGAAGGACCACAACCAAGGAATTTTTCACTCTGCTCAAAATCCATGGGAGTCCATTTGAGCCAAAATTCAGAATTCAATCACTAAAACGGTTAATCTTTCCAAATGGACAATGGAGGATCTCAAGGGTGACGCCACAAAACAGATCATTCTGAAAAAATGGAATCTTAATCTTAATCCATGTCTGGAATCACGTTTCACTAGCCACTCTATGGTTGTCAACCCCTGCAAATGGAAAATCCCCCCATAAGGCTTCCATAAGCTCAATTTTAATGATGCTTCCAAGGGGAATCCAGGTCCGACGAGTTTTGGTATAGATATCCAAGATGATTGAGGGAATTTGCTTTACACTTTGGTTGAAAGTAAGGGTCCAAATACAAATAAAACCACAGAGCTCTAGGCTCTAAGTAGAGGCATTCAAGCTGCTATCTCTCAAGGGTACCACAAACTAGTTGTTGAAGGTGACTCTAACAATGTAATAGCCTTGCTCACCCACGTCATAAATGACTATGATCCTACAAAGATTTCTCCAAGTTAGAGGCTCCTTAGCAATATTTAAATTTTTTATTCTCTTTTAACCCCTCAGCTTACTCTCATTCCCTCACATGTGTGATGTGAATCAAACAAGGTGGAAAAAAAATTGGCCAATCTAGGAGTGGATAGGGGAGACCGATATCTAGAGTGCGATTCAACTCAGACCCATGCAAATCCTATCTTCCTGGAATGTATAAGCCTGACCAGTAGAGAAGACTTTACCCTGGATATGGTTCTTTTTTTATATGATTTCTGGATAGATGAATCCACCTCCAGAACCCACTTGGAAGCTCACTTCTCCACGTTTCTCCATGTTTTATTCACCTTGTCCTTCCCAAGATCACGACATTTACTTCCTCTATTACCATAAGTGTGGGACCATTGTCTCATTCTATATTGTTGGTACTATGGCTCTTAATTACCATTATTTCCACTTTTTGTCTTCTTGTCTTGGTTTCTTTAACTCCTCTCCCTCTGTTTTGAATTCAACATTTCACCCATATAGATATTGGTATGCATACACTCAATCTTGTAGCTTCTGCTCAATGACCTGCTATGTGCATTCTATCCAAAATTGTCAAGATTATCTTCCACCACCTTGTCAATTCGATGCCATGAATTTGATTTCGAGGGCGCCCTCGAAGAGCAAGCTTTATAGGAAGGAGAATGGATCGACCTCCTGAGTTCATGGACTCTTCATCAACTTCTCTGGACAATGGTATCACTTATTCTCTAATTTGCACAGGAAACAACTTACAACATGGTGTTTATCTAAAAGATTTTTTTAAGATCTTAAGGTCAACCTCATGAGGATATGAATGCCCATGTGTTTTTAGATAGGTGGTACTCCTCTTTTTCTTATAAATTTATGACAAAATCTGAAAAGAATCAAATTCTGAAAAAGATAACATTCATATTTAAAACAATATCTAGAATAGGGGCCAGATACCTTTCAAAAAGAAAAGAAATATATACAATATTTACAACATGGATAAAGTAGATGAGTATGATAAGTAAAAGGTTGACATTTCCATCACAACATTCATCAAGACAGTAAAAGATATCCAGAGTAAATAGAGACAAGAAAGATGGACTGCATAGACAAGAGAACTTTAAATTATCATTCCATTAAACACCAAAAAGATTATGATGGATAAAACATTTGGAAACTCCAACTTCAAATCAAAGTCTTTGAGAATACAATAATGTAGTATCCTAAGTAGTTCTCTTGGAGTCTCAAAAATAATATAAGTCTTTAAATAAAAACTAAAATGTCTTTAAATAAAAAGTATGCATTCTCCCTTCTCAGAGGACTGGGATTGGCTACCGCGGACCATAAAATGAAAAGTCCCGAAAGAAGAGAGAAAGACAATCAAGGGTCATCCTGGATTTTACATAGTACTGTGAAATATAAGACAATGTGACAAATGACTGTAGAAGAAGAAGAAAAAAAAGGGAATAAGGTTTTTTCTTGACTCACTATGATGGAAAGCATGCATAACCTTTACTTTCTTACAATTGATTCCTTTATAGGTGTATGTTGTGGTTGAGGTGGCATAATTGTTGTAACTGTTTCTTTATTTTCTGATTCAATAATTTTGATTAATTCCTTTTTCAACCACTCCTCAATGTATTCCCTTAAAGGTGATATGGCAATTTCATGCTGAATTTTAATTTCAAACAACTGATTTTCAAATTCCCTCAAATCTATCTCTGATTGATGCAACGTGTCGTCCACTTCATCGTTCCTGTTGATATACCAAACTAACCATTTTTCAACTTTGTTATAACCCTATATTTCATAGGATCAACTGGTGATTGGAGATTTTTACTCTTGATGTAGTTTGGTTGGAAATAATATTTTATTCTTGCAAATTATTTTAAAAAAAGAAAAGAAAGAAAAGAAAAAGAATAAAAGAGGGCATAAAAGAAAATGGATAAAATCCCCATGCAATAATAATGACTCATCCATACAGTTTAATCATGGTTAAGTCTCTTTGAATTTATGTTGATAGGTTTAGTGAATAAGACTTGGCTAAATTGTTTAATCTTAGCCAAGTAGATAGGTTAGTTAGCGAATAAATTTGATCAAACTGTTTAATCTTGATCAAATAGCCCCAAGATAGAGTTATTTCTTAGTCCAATAGTTTAATATGGGCTAAATGTGTAGGTAGGTAGGATAGAACATAGGCTAGCCAGTTTTTCTTCAATAAAACATGCATGATGATCGATGAAAATTCATGATTTGGATGTTTGAAGTGTGTTTCCTAACCCCATGGTGACAAAATGCGAGGGAAGCGGTGAAAAACCCACAAAGAAGCACTATCCTAAGTCTCTGCTGTGCATTTTGATTCGCACTCGAAGATTAAGGAGTGTGCACAGATCTATGGTGGATCCATCTACGTTGAGATCTATGGTTGACAGGAAATTCCTGACCCCCTCGATCGTTCTACCTTCAACGGTTGGGGGGGGG
>JZKD02S1810696.1:543464-563151 GCA_000966675.3 Picea glauca
AAAGATTTGCTGCCATTAAGATTAATGATTCGAAGATAAAATTGAGAGAAATTGTTAATAATTTACAATAACTGATTCACCCCCCCCCCTCTCAGTTATTTCATACCTGTAACAACCAGCGTTACTATACCACTGCCACCTCATGACATCATTCTCCACTATCTCGCCATCTCGTGATGTCATTTTCCACTACTTCCTCTTATAAGTCTCATCTCATTACTCTGTCAACATTTTCACCTCCATTCACCTGTCACATGTCATGTCCCATTTGCCTACCCTCCATTCATAGCCCTCCATGTCATCATGGCGCACCTGTCACCCGTCCTTCACTTGCCACCTCGTACCTCAAGTGATATGTTGGTCATTTAATACATGATAGCATATCCATTAGTTTGTTGACCTGCCTCCCATGCCCAACGGATACCCGTGCACCCAAATTTAATCCCATCTCTACCATTTTTGCACTGCTCACACTCTCCGCTCACCAGAATCCCACCTTCCTCATTGTTTCAGTCAGTGACCCAGCCATAGAAATCACCTACTAACATTTTTGTTTCAGTTTGCAGGTACCAGTGGAAATTGATGGTGCCAAAATATAAGAAATCAAAGGTCGAGGAAAATCCATTCCTCCCACCTCCTATCGATCTTGACTGTATCCTGCTAGCTGACAAAGATTACCTAATCTCAGAGACCAGGTGTGAATTTGACTTTGCTAAATTGCATTCATGGTTTAGGAACACTTTCCTGGATCAAAGTGACGATATTGGGCTCTGGGAGTCCAATCTCCCCTTGTATTTGTTTCCCCAAATTGACCATTTTCCCGAGTTTTCCCACAAGTTCCAGGCGCATTACCTTCTCGATAAGAGACCCAATGTTTCATCGTCTGGAGAAACCCTTTTCACTATCACACCCAAGGCCATTGACCAAATGATGAAAATATCTAGAGCCAAATCCCCCTCTCCTTTCACCATTGAAGTTCTAACTGAAATGTACAAGAATCTGTCTTTTCCCCAGAGAGCACAAATATTTGATCTTTTTCTCCCACAGGATGCCCAATTCCCCAAGAAAAATCCCCCTTACCATTCCTCCATGTTTTCAGAAAAAGGTAACCAAATCATTTCATCGTTATGTTGTTTGCTCGGTTATTTCTCAGACAAATGGGTGGATGAGCCCATCTTGGGTTTCCTATCTATTTTCTCTGTTGAAGAAAAATCCACCACCCAATTTGACTACAACAGTTTCCTAGCCAAGAACATGCATGAAAAGTTGTTCAAATTTCCCACAGAAGGCATGTTCTGGTATTCTTCAATATTGGCTTACATCTTCATATTATTTCAAGCAGATAAGTTTCCTTTCTCCATGCAAAAAATGGACCAGGACGACAAACCATAGCCTGTCACTTCTTGGACCTCGCTCCTCAGAACAAAATCCACAGAGTTTAATTTCAAACAATTTATTAAGCAGTTTTACCACCCAGTGGTGAGCATTCTCATCGGTAGAAAAGAGTCGAGGATAAATGAGGATATCCAAAGAATTTTACACCTCTCAAAGCTCTCCAAGACTGGAGATTGGTATTTGTATCAGAATCACATGGAAATCAAAATTTATGGATGTGAGCTGGCTCCTTATAAACTTCCCAGATATGTTTTTGTTAGGATATTTTCCTTGGAATACATCAGGAAAATGATAAATTCAGATGGCATACATTCTGTATCTTTGAAGAAGAAACAACAATTTAGAATTAAAGGACAGATAGGATCCTTTATCTGAAACAATTGAGTTGTTGGGGAAGAGGAAGACAAGCTACGGAAGGAGATGAATTTTGGCACCAATTTCCTTTGGAACTATGATCCATGTGGGATTATTGTAGATATGAGATCGAAGAACAAAAGTTATCCATATGCTCATGCACTCAAACCAAATATCGATAAATTTTTGAATCAAACAGAGTGGGAGGCCAACACTCTAGAGGACACAGAACAACAACTTCCTCCAGGTCTCATCTCACAAACCACTACACCACAGGTACCCAAGGAGAAAATACTCAGGAAGGATGTCTCACCTTCAATCACTGAAATTTCATTGGAAGAGTTCCAGGTTTAAACAAAAAGGCCCAAGATCAGTCACACAACTGGAAAGTTTGGAGAGGAAGAGACCCAGTCTACCACAGTGGTCGAAGGATAGAAGTCATCTCTTTTCTACAGCGGCCAATAGATCATGTCTACCCCTTCATCCAAGAAGCAAACTGACACCTCATTGATTAATCAACCAACTCAAGGGTCTACAAAGTTGAGTATTTTTTAGAAATACGATATGATTAAGAAGAAACATGAGAGGCTGGCCAGCAACACTTATGCTCAATTATGGAAGCAAACATCAACTGCATAGCATAGACTTCTCTCTGCTTTCGACACAAATAAGGGGAGAATTTACATGGCCTTTCTACAAGCACAAGTACCTCATCCAAAGGAAATCACTGACTACAAAAGATCCACACTCGAATTTGATGCTAAGGCTATACATCCAGCTGACCAGATGGATATGCATAGGCAGACTAGAGAGATGGTTTTCTCAACATTGGCCAATGCTTCCACTTCTTATACCAAATTACAGGTTTCTCTAAACAATGTTTAGACCCAATTAAATCTGGAGAAAATATCATCCTTTGCAAAGGATAACAAGATTAAGTCCTTAGAAAAATTGGTGCTTAAAATTGGGTATGACCCCTCAAATGTGAAAGAAGTCGAGGAGATGCTCAAGAAAAAGAATGTTGACATAGAATCTTTGAGGAAACAGCTAAAGTTGTCTACTACAGAAGACTCACAAGCCAAAGAGATGGCTCAGACAAAAGGTGAGAAGGAGGAGATGCTAAAGCTAATCATGGAACAAAATGCACAGATAAAAGAGATGGAAGCAGAGCTGGAAAGGTTAGTAAAGGAGAAGGAACATGTAACACCCATGGAAGTCATCCCACTGAATGAAGTTTCCCTCACAAGAGTCAGCACAATAACAACTTCAACAACTACTATAGTAGAACCTCCATTAATCAACCCATTGACAGCTCTAGAAAACTCTGTGGAGCTAGCAAGATCAATGGAAGACATGACCTTACAAGAATCAGAAATCAAAAGGCTGGAAAAAGAGATAGAGAATCTCCAGGAGGTTAAATCTTCTTTCCAAGACAGCTACAATACAGAGAGACACACATCAGAAAAACTAAAGCAGGAGCTACAATAGCTGCAAAAGCATACAGTTGTGGGCAAAACACTAGCATAAGCCAAACAGACCATTTGGATGGATATCTCCAATTCCATAAATGAAATCTGGCCCATGGTGCAAATCATGTTTGAACAACATGAGTTGGTGTCAAGGAGCAAGCAGGCCATCAACAGGATCAAGGGAGAGTTGGGATAAATGCCCATAGAAGCAAATGAAATCATCAGGTTTCTCAATTCAAAAACTAAAGAAGAGATGGAAAACTTGAATATTGAGGATAGGATGGAGACCATCCTTGAAGTCAAGAGAGTTCTGACTAAAAGAGGACTGATGTTGCAACTGGAAGAGAAAGACCAAATCATGGCGAGCGGAGTTCAGAGATTCTTCAGCAAGATCGAGGCATTATAGAAGAAAGGTCTTCCTGGTTTATTGGTTCTAAATGACAAGCGAATGGCACTTCCTGACTACAAGCAAAATATTTCCATGGTGTCAAAGGACAGCTCCAAATTCTCATGGATACAGGGAAGCATAACAGGCAAGGCATTCCCAGAAACTCTCCAGTTGGATCTCAATATCCAACATGAAATCAAGTACATTTTTATCACCAAACCAACTTTTGCCAAATATATCGAGATGGATGAAATCTACTGCAGGTTGCTAAAAGTCACTATCCCAAATCAACAAAGATGGGAAGAGTTGTGTGAATTGATCGAGTAGAAGATGATGTGGACGTACAAGTCAACATCCAGAATAGTCAAAGTCAATTTGATGACTCTCCAACAACTTCCCCCAAAATCATCATGGAAAATTCGGCAGATCATAAGCAGTTTCTACAATTTAGTATTATGTTCTCTAGTTAGTTAGCATTAGATTCTACCACATCCTGATCATTAATGACAGGATTGATTGTAATCTTTTCTATATATACTTCAATTTTCGAAGTACTGAGGGTTGATCTTTATGTCCAAGCAAGTTGTAAGCACTGTAATTTTTATTAGAGATCTACCAGTAATAAAAGGAAATTTCACAAGATACCTGCATGTTATTTGTTGGTGATGTTTTCCTCTCTTAGTTGAATGGTTTTTCCTATCTTCATAATCATTTATGTTTTCTATATCTGATCGTTTAAAAGAAGTTGAAGTTGCATAATTTATCTTTGTATACTTTGTTTTTGGATTTTAAAGATCTAAATGTTTATCTTCTCATGTTATGATTAAGAAATTATTAAATGCTTCTTGGTTATAATTGATTATCTCACCTTTTCTTCTATCCATCATTTAATTTATAAAGGATCTAACAGTTGCATTATCCTGCCCTGTGAAAACACCTTGTAAAATATATTTGTTGATCTCAAACTTTATAAAACAGACCCCATAGCCCAATGGATGCGTAAGCGATATTTCATCCATTTTTATAAAACAAACAACACAGACTCATTTATTTAACTAGCCTAACATATAAAATATAAAACAAAGTTAAATTTTACAGAGAGATCCCTCTCTGAAACTGGAAGGGATAGATCCCAGTTTCAAAGTGGTTGGATAAAGTTACCTCTAGTAAATTTCTTCTACCAAGCGACAACCTCTGGGAATTTACAGTGCGATAACATAGTGGTGACCATACTGGGGAACTGAACAAACTTTATATATCCTACGATTTCTTTTCCCTAGACATCAACAAACTTTATGTAATTTTCATAGGTTGTTAAAGTTTGTATATATTAGTTAAAAGTTTCTAAAAATAAAAATCATTGCTCCTAAAAGAGTTTTCACTAGATCTCATCTAGACCCATAACCTACAATAGCAATAGACAATCCCAAAAAATTACTCAGAAAGAAAAATGTTGCAGAGGGTTCTGGAAGTCACAGTCCACTTCATAGGTCCCCTTCTCTCCCAAAGAAGTTGGTTGCCCTTCAAGATCTCGAGTTTGACATATATTTTCAACAAAGCCTTTTTAGAAAAAAATCTGAGAGATTTGTAAGTGAAACAGTTTTAGATCAAACCATCCTTCAACCCGGGACCCTTGAAATACTTTCTCCCAGAGTTGACGTTGATCAACGATTTCTCTAAGAATTTGACAAGCTAGAAGATCTAGTTGCGAATCTTGATCAAGCCTTAGACAAAGCTCACTTTCAATAGTCAGATGAACTTTCTTCCTTGACAATTGTTGCAGCTTCTGTTAAACCTCAACCAGGTCATTTAGCTCCTCCGAGCCCTTCATCTTCCACAACTTTAGTCACCTCTCCTCCAATCACACAAGTTGTTGTTCAGCCTCCTCCACCAATCATGGTAGCAAGATATGCTCCATTGGTGTTGGTTTCTCCTTTACATTCCATGTCTCAGGATTATCAAACCAGACTCCCTCGGTTTGATAGTACTGGTCCTCTGAATGCACAACAACATGTTGACAAAATGAACGATTAATTTGATTTGCAGGAAGTAGATGAATTTGATGTGCATATGAGACTATTTGCACAGAGTCTGACTGAAGAAGTCGAAAAGTGGTTCAAAACCTTACGTGTTGCTTCCATAACTGAAATTTTTTATTTTCATAGAAGTTTCCTTGACAGGTGGGAGGTAAAGAAAACTTTTCTCCAGATCTTGTCAGAATATGAGAATATCACAAGGAACCAAGGAGAGACAGTGCATGATTACTGCACTTATTTCAACAATCTATACAATGCAATTCCAGTTGATATCAAACCACCTCAAGGTTTGGACTTAGTAAAATTCCCTGATGGATTCAACGTTGACATGACTTATCAGCTAAGGGAAAGAAACTTTGCTACTCTGGAAGACATGTAGAAAAGTGTTGTTAGTGTGGAAGCAAATATTTTAGCCAGAAGAGCCAGGCAGAAAACAGAAAGGAGGGTCACGATTAAGGAAGAGCCTTCCACTTCCTCTTTAGACACCAAACTAGATTCTATAGCCAGAGCTATGGAGAGAATGATGGAGAGGCTTACTATAACTGATAGAAATCCACCCAGGGAAAACCAAGCCGCTCCTCATATTCAGAATCCGAACTTCAAAAGAAATCCTCCCCAGATTAGGCAGAGAGATTCGAGGGATCAAAGAGAATAGAGGGGGCCTGATCAGCAGATTAGACCACCCCTCCAGGAAAATTATACTGATGAAGGTGAGGAGATAATCTAAGAATTGGACGATACTCATATAAACCTCATGGGCGTTCACGATGATGAATCCATTTTTCTTACTCAGGAAGAGCACGCGCTTTTCCTCCTTTCACAAACGAAGGTAAAAAAGAAAGCAGAGGAGATAGAAAAACAGGCCTTTGAAAATGGTATAATGGAGGTACACATGCAGTATAACCTGAGAAGCAATAAGGAAAATGAAAACCCTCCAAAGAAGGTTGTTGAAACAAAGAAGCCTACTGAAACAAAGAGAATATTCGAAACCAAAAAAACCTCAGAATCCTCTCCCAATAAAGTCCCTGAGTGGAATAATGTTGAATCTCATGCAAAAAGAACTCCCGAAGTTTTACAAAGAGAAAATCAAACTGAAGTTTCATCAACTAGTCAACCAAGTGTTCATGCCCATAGAACCCTGATGGATAAACCAGAAGTGCAGAGCTTAAGAAAAACTTCCACTACTTTCAGCCTTGAAGGGGAACTAGCTAAACTGAAGATTCCCATTCCCCTCTCCGAGCTGATGAGCAAGAATGATTACAGGTCGCAAGTGATTAAAGCTTTGAACATTGAACCAGAGATAGGTACAAAGGCCCTGAATGTCATATCTGCAAATTACTCGGACATGGTAAATCTTGCGGATGACCAACCAGAGATCCTGTTTGGTCCTGAAGTTGATGGTCAAACTAATAACGGTTTCGTGGCCCCTTTTTACATCAGCCTAAATATCCATGATTTGATATTACACAACGCTATGCTAGATTCAGGTGCCTCTCACAACCTAATGTTGAAAGATGTGATGGAAAAGTTGGGACTTGAGGTCACCAGACCCTACAAGTATTTGCATTCTTTTGACTCTAGCAAGGTCAAATGCATAGGGCTAATTAAGGATTTATGCATCACCCTCGCTCAAATCCTAGCAAAGAGTATGGTAATGGATATAGTAGTTGCAGACATTCCCCCAAAATACGGTATGTTACTGTCAAGAATCATGGGGAGCTAAGTTGAAAGGAACCTTGCATCTAGATATGTCTTATGCCACCATCTCGGTATTTGGACAACAGATAATACTGTATAGAGAAACCCTGAAGAAGTATATGGTCAGCAGTCAGGAAAAGACACACAATTACCCACTATACACTGCACACTCTGATGTGGATTCTTTAATTTTGTACAATGATGGTGATTTGAAAGAACAAATCACTTAGCTGGAAGATGATACACATACTTTGAAAGAGGATAAAGCAATCATTGAGGCAAGAAATGATGAAACTGTGGAAAGTTAGGAACTGCCAGCATATTTTTGGAGCATGGATTTCGATGGTACAGTGAGTAAAGAGGGAGCTAGAGATGGATTTTGGTTACATAATCACAAATCAAGGTATTCAGAGAGCCATTCTTACAAACTGAATTTCCAATGCACTAACAACATAGATGAGTACGAAGCTTTGATGCTCGGCCTGAAACTATTGAAGAAAGTTGGTGCCAAACAGATTATGGTAAGGGGTGATTCTTAATTTATTATCAAGCAAATCAAAGGTGAGTATACAGCTAAACATCCCAGACTTAGAGCTTATTGAAATGTTGTTTTGGATGCTCTTCAATTTTTTACTGAAATCAATTTGCAGGTAATACCTAGGGGACAGAACATATTAGCAGACGGGTTGTCCACGTCAGTAGCTACCTGCAAAATACCCTTCTGTCCCACTCGTAAATACATGGTGGAAGTGAATTGTAGACCAATTGTTCCAGACAACATCAGATACTGGCATGTATTCAGGAATTACGATAAAATTGAAGACTTCCTACAATGTAAGAATGAGTTTGAATGTACAAATATAGATTTAGAGAATGATGATGATGATGTAAATAAATTTGTTTCTGAAACTAGTAGTGTAAATAAAGTAGATTCTGAAGAGTTGAATGAAAATAAAGTAGATGCATATGAATTGAATGAAAATGAGATAGATTCTGGCATTCTACAGTTGAAAAATAATGTGTTTCCTAGAGGTTTAGTTCTTCTAGAAGACTTGTTCGATTTTAATGATGTAGCCAAAAAACTGAAAATTGAAGCTAGTGGTAAAGAGGTCGAAGAGTGCTGCATAGGAACAAAAGAAAAACCCAAGATGATAAAACTTTCTAAATCTTTGTCCCTTGAGAAAAAACGCAAATACATTGAACGTTTTAAGGAATACATGGATGTGTTTGCTTGGGGTTACGAGGACTTAAAATCTTACAACACAATTATCATACAACATCGGATTCCCATAAAAGAAGAACACAAACCTTTCAGGCAAAAACTTAGGAGAATAAATCCCAAGTTGCCCCCCCTGATAGAGAAAGAAATCAAAAAGATATATTATGCAAAAATTATAGTCCCCTTGAGATTTTCCAAATGGGTTTCTAACCTAGTTCCTACCAGGAAGAAAACTGGTGAAATCATACTTTGCATAGATTTCAAAAATCTGAACAAAGTTTCCCTCAAAGACAATTACCCTTTGCCTAAGATGGACCACATATTACAAAAGGTAGTTGGGGCCAATAGGATCTCCTTACTAGATGGTTTTTCAGGTTATAACCAAATCCTTTTCCACCCAGAAGATCAAGACAAAATAGCATTCACTACACCATGGGGAACCTTCATGTACGTGAAGATGCCCTTTGGTTTGATGAATGTTAGTGCCACTTTCCAATGAGAAATGGATATTTCTTTTGTGGACGAACTTGGGAGATTTATAGTCATATATCTAGATTATGTGACTGTCTACTCCAAATCTGAAAAGGAACACTTGTAGCATCTTAGATGCCTATTTGAGAAGTGCGGGAAATTTGGGATTTCATTGAATCCAAAGAAAATGCTTTTCAGTTTAGACGAAGCCAAGTTGTTGGGACACATAATCTCTAAAGATGGAATTAAAATAGACCCCAGCAGAATAGAAGCCATCTGGAAAGTGGAACACCCTAGGAAAATCAAAGAGCTACAATCATTCATTGGCAAAATAAATTTTCTTAGAATGTTCATACCTAACTTGGTCGAGATTCTTAGGAACATCAAAAATATGTTGAAAAAAGACACAAAAATCAGATGGAACACTGAGTCCAAATAGTCATTTGAGCAGGTGAAACATGCACTCGCCCAAGCCCCAGTTTTGATTAGCCTTGATTACACCAAGGAATTTTATCTTTTCTCTTTTGCATCTGAACACACCATCGCAACAGTGCTATCGCAGAAAAATAGTGAAGGGTACGAACAACCCATAGAATTTTTTAGCAAAGCTTTGAGAGATGTTGTGTTGAACTACAACATAATGGAGAAACAAGCTTTTTCCTTGCTAAAGACCATAAAGGATTTCAGAGTCTATATTCTTCATTCTCACACAATTGCATACGTTCCAAACGCAGTGGTAAAGGATATCCTAACTCAAGATAATCCAAATGGTAGGTGAGGAAAATGGATTGCAGTTATTCTGGAATATGACATTGAAATAAAACCTATTAAACTGATCAAAGGACAATGTTTAGCCAAACTAATAGCTGAATCTAATTTTCATGCTCTAGATATTAATTTTTTGGCTACAGTTAACGAGCAAGAAGAGAAGGCAACTCCAAATGTAAAGGAGGTATTCTTAAACTCTCCTTGGTATGCATACCTCATTTTTTTACTTCATAACTTACAAGCTTCTTCTGGTTTGACCAAGACCAAAGCCAGATTTATTAAGCTGAAAGAATTGAAATTTTGTATTCTAGAAGGTAACCTTACTGGAAAGACCCTGGTGGTATCTTGCTTAATTACTTGTTAAAAGACGAAGCTGAAAAAGTTCTTCAAGATTTTCATGCAGGAGACTGTGGTGGGCACATAAGATGGAAGACCATGGCTAACAAGATTCTGAGAGTTGGTTTTTACTCGCCTACTTTGTTTTTTGATGTTCATTAGAAAGTTACTTCTTTCCACAAGTGCCAAATTTTCGAAGGTAAAAGGAAGCTTTTTCCACTCCCTATGAAACCTATCTCAGTTGAAGCTCCTTTTCAACAGTGAGGTTTGGACTTTATTGGAGAAATACATACATCCTCCTCAGTCCAACACAAGTGGATCCTCACAGCCATGGACTAATTCACCAAGTGGATCAAGGTTGTGCCATGCAGGAAAGATACTGACTTTGTTATCACTAAATTTTTAGAAACTAATATCCTGTCTCGTTTTGGATGCCCCAGAAAAATTATAGCTGACAATGCAGCAGTTTTCAGATCCAAAAGACTCATATATTTTTGCAGTCAATACCGCATTACTTTGGGACACTCAACAGCTTATTATCCTCAAGGAAATGGGCTAGCTGAGTCCTCAAACAAAAGTCTGGTGAACATTCTCAGGAAAATATTGCAAGAAAATAAAAAGTCATGGCATAATAAGTTGGTTTCCATGCTCTGGGCTGACAGAAAAAGCACCAAAAGATCAATTGGCATGTCTCCATACCAATTGGTGTATGGCACTGAAGTCATTTTTTCCCTTTCCTTAGGAGTCCTTGTCATGAAACTATTGCAGGAAGCGCAAGTAGAGCCAAATGATGTTCAACGAAGAATAAATCAAATGATTCATTTAATGCAATCCAGAGAAGAGGTGTATAACAAGACTCATGTCATCTAGGAGAACATCAAAACGATTTTTGACAGAAGGACTAAAGAAGATGATTTTGAGTTAGGCGACTTGGTTCTGAAATGGAATTCTAGAAATGAAGATAAGGGTAAACATGAAAAATTGGATAGCTTATGGAAAGGCCCTTACACCATTCAGGAAGTTAGAGGAAATAATGCATTTTTGCTCAAAAACAGTGATGGAACAGACCTTCCAGGTGGACCTGTGAATGACAGGATGTTGAAGCATTATTTTCCACCCCAATAAAAATATCAAAAATATTTTTCCATTGTACATACCATTTTTTGATTTTACATTGAGGTTGAGTGTGGGTGATATTGATTAGATGGTTGAAGCCTACAAAGAAGGCCCTAAGCCACTGACCAGTGCCACCAAAAAATTCTCAAAATAAAAAACAAATCAAACAGCAGAAATAAGCTATGGAGAAAAATTTTACAGACATCAGGGAACAAGTTCTTGGAACCTTGCAAGGAGAGCACCATCCCCAGGTGGAGCCACTATTATAACCCTATATTTCATAGGATCAACTGGTGACTTGATATTTTTACTCTTGATGTAGTTTGGTTGGAAATAATATTTTATTCTTGCAAATTATTTAAAAAAAAGAAAAGAAAAGAAAAAGAATAAAATAGGGCATAAAAGAAAATGGATAAAAGACCCATGCAATAATAATGACTCATCCATACAGTTTAATCATGGTTAAGTCTCTTTGAATTTATGTTGATAGGTTTAGTGAATAATACTTGGCTAAATTGTTTAATCTTAGCCAAGTAGATAGGTTAGTTAGCGAATAAATTTGATCAAACTATTTAATCTTGATCAAATAGCCTCAGAATAGAGTAATTTCTTAGTCCAATAGTTTAATCTGGGCTAAATGTGTAGGTAGGTAGGATAGAACATAGGCTAGCCAGTTTTTCTTCAATAAAACATGCATGATGATCGATGAAAATTCATGATTTGGATTTTTGAAGTGTGTTATCTAACCCCATGGTGACAAAATGCAAGGGAAGTGGTGCAAACCCCACAAAGGAGCATTATCCTAAGTTTTCACTGTGCATTTTGATTCACGCTCGGAGATTAAGGAGTGCACACAGATCTACAGTGGATCCATCGGCGTTGAGATCTACGATTGACAGGAAATTTTGGACGTGCCCCCCCCCGACCGTTCTACCTGTAACGGTATGGGGGGGGGTCCGACATGGAAACTAAAGAGAGTGCATAGATCTATGGTTGATCTAGCGGTGCATAGATCTATAGCCAATAATAGATTTCAGATTCCCCCTCGACAATTCTACTTTTAACCGGGGGGGGGTCTGATATGGGCCCCTTCCTAACATGGCTCAAATACATAGTGTCAGACCCCCCTCACTCTAAACCGTTTACTGCCTTTTCCCCCCTCCGACATATTTCCATACCAGCGTTATTATACCACCGCCACCTCATGACATAATTCTCCACTATCTCTCCATTTCGTGATGTCATTTTCCACTACCTCCTCTTATAAGTCTCATCTCATTACTCGATCAACATTTTCCCCTTCATTCACTCATCACATGTCATTTCCCATTCACCTACCCTCCAGCCACCGCCCTCCACGTCATCCTGGCACACCCATCACCTGTCCTTCACTTGCCTCCTCATACCTCAAGTCATCTGTTGGCCATTTAATACATGCTAACATATATTTTAGTTTGTTGGCTTGTCCCCCGTGCCCAACGGACACCTGTGCACCCAAATTTAATCTTGTATCCACCATTTTTTCACTGCTCACACTCTCCACTCACCAGAAGCCCACCTTCCTCACTGTTTCAGTCAGCGACCCAGCCATAGAAATCACCTACTAACATTTTTGTGTTAGTTTTTAGGTACCAATGGAAATTGACGGTGCCAAAATCTAAGAAATTAGAGGTCGAGGAAAATCCATTCCTCCCACCTCATGTCGATCTCAACTAGATCTCGCTAGCTAACAAAGATTACTTGATCTCAGAGACCATGTGTGAATTCAACTTTGCCAAATTGCATTCATGGTTTAGGGAAACTTTTCTGGATCAAAGTGACGAGATTGGGCTCTAGGAGTCCAATTCCCCCCTGTATTTGTTTCCCCAAATCCACCATTTTCCCTCAAGTTCCAGGCGCATTACCTTCCTGATTGGAGAGACATTGTTTCATCGTCTAGAGAAACCCTTTTCACTATCACACCTGAGGCCATTGACCAAATGATGCAAATATCCAAAGTCTAATTCCCCCTCTCCTTTCACCATTGAAGTTCTGACTGAAATGTACTAGAATCTGTCTTTTCCCCAGAGGGCGCATATTTTTGAGCTTTTTCTCTCACAGGATGCCCAATTCCCCAAGAAATATCCCCCTTACCTTTCCTCCATGTTTTCAGAAAAAGGTAACCAAATCATTTCATCATTATGTTGTTTGCTCAGTTATTTCTCAGACAAATGGGGGGACGAGCCCATCTTGGGTTTCCTATCTATTATCTCTTCTAAAGAAAAAGACACCACCCAGTTTGACTACAACAATTTCCTAGCCGAGAACATCAATGAGCAGTTGTTCCAATTTCTCACAAAAGGCATGTTCTAGTATTTTTCAATACTGGCTTACATGTTCGTATTATTTCAAGCAGATAAGTTTCCTTTCCCCATGCAGAAAATGGACCAGGATGACAAACCACAGCCTGTCACTTCTTGGACCTCGCTACTCAGAAAAAACTCCACAGAGTTTAATTTCAAACAATTTATTGAGTAGTTTAACCACCTAGTGGTGAGCATGCTCAGCGATAGACAAGAGTCGAGGATAAATGAGGAGATCCAAAGAATTTTACACCTCTCAGAGCTCACTGAGACTGGAGACTGGTATTTGTATCAGAATCACATGGAAATCAGAATTTATGGATGTGAGTTGGCTCCTTATAAACTTCCCAAATATGTTCCTGTTAGGATATTTTTCTTGGAATACATCAGGCAAATGATAAACTCAGACGACATACATTTTGTATCTTTGAAGAAGAAACAACAGTTGAGAATTAAAGGACAAATAGAATCCTTTATCTGCAACAATTGAGCTCTTGGGGAAGAGGCGGAAAAGCTACTGAAGGAGATGAAGTTTGGCACCAGTTTCCTTTGGCACTATGATCCGCGTGGGATTATTGCAGAGATGAGATCGAAGAACAAAATTTCTTCATATGCTCATGCACTCAAACCAGAGATCAAGAAATTTGTGAATCAAACAGAGTGGGAGGCCAACACTCTAGAGGACACAAAACCACAACTTCCTCTATCTCTCATCTCACAAACCACTACACCACAGGTACCCAAGGAGAAAAGACTCGGGAAGGATGCCTCACCTTCAATTGCTAAAATTTCATCGGAAGAGTTCCAGGTTTACACAAAAAGGCCCAAGATCAGTCACACAACTGGCAAGTCTAGATAGGAAGAGACCTAGTCTACCATAGTGGTCGAAGGAGAGAAGTCATCTCTTTTCTCCAGTGTCCAGCAGATCACGTCTACCCCTTCATCCAAGAAGCAGAATGACACCTTACTGATTAATCAACCAACTCAAGGGTCTACAAAGTTGAGTATTTTTTAGAAATACGATATGATTAAGAAGAAAAATGAGAGGCTGGAAGCAGCACTTATGCTCAATTCTGGAAGCAAACATCAAGTGCATAGCATAGGATGCTCTCTGATTTCGAAACAGAGAAGGGGAGAATGTACATGGCCTTTCTGCAGGCACAAGTACCTCATCCAAAGGAAATCACTCACTACAAAAGATCCACACTTGAATTTGATTCTAAGGTTGTACATCCAGCTAACCAGATGGATTTGCATAGGCATACTGTAGAGATAGTTTTCTCAACATTGGCCAACGCTTCCACTTCTGCTGCCAAATTACAGGTTTCTCTGAACAATGTTCAGACCCAATTAAATCTGGAGAAAATATTGTCCTTTGCAAAGGATAACAGGATTAAGTCCTTAGAAGAATTGGTGCTCAAAATTGGGTATGACCCCTCAAATGTGAAAATAGTTGAGGATATGCTCAAGAAAAATAATGTTGACATAGCATCTTTGAGGAAACAACTAAAGTTGTCTACTACAAAATACTCACAAGCCAAAGATATGGTTGAGACAGAAGGTGAGAAGGAAGAGATGCTAAAGCTAATCATGGAACAAAATGCACAGATAAAAGAGATGGAAGCAGAGCTAGAAAGGTTAGTAAAGGAGAAGGAATAGATAACACCCATGGAAGTCATCCCACTAAGTGCAGTTCCCCTCACGGGAGTTAGCACAATAACAGCTTCAGCAACTACTGCAGTAGAACTTCCATCAGCCACCCCATTGACAGCTCTAGAAAAATTTGTGGAGCTAGCAAGATCAATGGAAGAGAATACCTTACAAGAATCGGAAATCAAAAGGCTGGAAAAAGAGATAAAGAATCTCTAGGAGCTCAAATCTTCTTTCCAAGCTAGCTACAATACAGAGAGACACACATAATAAAAATTGAAGCAGGAGCTACAGCAGCTGCAAAAGCATACAGTTGTGGGCAAAACACTAGTAGAAGCCAAAGAGACCATTTGGATGGATATATCCAAATCCATAAATGAAATCTGGCCCATTGTGCAAATCATGTTTGAACAACATGATCTGGTGTCGAGGAGCAAGCAGGCCATCAACAAGATCAAGAGAGAGTTGGGAGAAATGCCCACAAAAGCAAATGAAGGCATCAGGTTTCTCAATTCAAAAACTAGAGAAGAGCTGGAAAACTTGAAGATTGAGGATAGGATGGAGACCATCCTCGAAGTCAAGAGAGTTTTGACTAAAAGAGGACTGATGTTGCAACTGGAGGAGAAATCCCAAATCATGGAGATTAAAGTTCAGAGATTCTTCAGTAAGATTGAAGTATTACAAAAGAACGGTCTTCATGGTTTATTGGTTCTAAATGAAAAGTTGATGACACTTCGTGACTACAAGCAAAAGATTTCCATGGTGGCAAAGGACAACTCCAAATTCTTAGGGATACAGGGAAGCATAACAAGAAAGGCATTCCTAGAAACTCTCCAGTTGGATCTCAATATCCAACATGAAATCAAGTACATTTTTATCACCAAACCGACTTTTTCCAAATATACAGAGATGGATGAAATCTACCACAGGTTGCTAAAAGTCACTATCCCAAATCAGCAAAGATGGGAAGAGTTGTGTGAATTGATCGAGTAAAATATGATGTGGACGTACAAGTCAACATCCAGAATAGTCAAAGTCTCATTGATGACTCGCCAACAACTTCCCCCAAAATCAACATGGAAAATTCAACAGATCATAAGCAGTTCCTACAATTTAGTATTATGTTATCTAGTTAGTTAGCATTAGATTCTTCCATGTCTTGATCATTAATGACAGGATCGATTATAATCTTTTCTATATATACTTCAATTTTCAAAGTACCGAGGGTTGATCTTTACGCCTAAGAAAGTTGTAAGTACTGTAATTTTTATCAGAGATCTACTAGTAATAAAATGACATTTTACAGGATTCCTGCATGTTAGTTGTTGGTGACGTTTTCCTCTCTTATTTGAATGGTTTTTCCTATCTTCGTAATCATTTATGTTTTCTATATCTGATCGTTTAAAAGAAGTTGAAGTTGCAGAATTTATCTTTGTATACTCTGTTTCTAGCTTTTAAAGATCTAAATGTTTATCTTCTGATGTTATGATTAAGAAATTCTTAAATGATTCTTGGTTATAATTGATTATCTCACCTTTTCTTTTATCCATCATTTAATTTCTAAAGGATCTAACAGATGCATTATCCTGCCCTGTGAAAACACCTTGTAAAATTTATTTGTTGATATCAAAATTTATAAAACAGACCCCATAGCCCAATGGATGCATAAGCAATATTCCAACCATTTTTATAAAACAAACAACACAGTCTCATTTATTTAACTAGCCTAACATATAAAATCTAAAACAAAGTTAAATTTTACAAAGAGATCCCTCTCTGAAACTGGAAGGGCTAGATCCCAGTTTCGAAGTGGTTGGATAAAGTTACCTCTAGTAAATTTCTTCTACCTAGCGACAACCTCTGGGAATTTACAGAGCGATAACAAACTTCATCTGCAAAAAAATCTATAGTTTTGGTAAATTCTTTTTCCCACGCGAATTTCAATGCATTAATTTGTCCCATTAAATATTATTTTGATAGGATCATGGTATCCATCAATAATTTGGGACCATTTAATTCTTTAGTAAGACTAACAAGTTTGAGAAATAAATCACTCTTTTAATTTCTTAAGACATCAATTTCACTTATCATTTCTATTAATTCCTTGATTCTCCTTAGCTAGCATGCATTGATTTGTTTCATATGGTAAGGTGAAGGAAGTTTTTGATCTTTCCTTCGTGCTTCATTTAATTTTGAGACTTTGGATGAAAATGTATTTACAGATTCCTTGAAAATCCTTCATCATTTTCCAAATCATTTTGCAAGTATTTTTGAAATTATGTATTTTGGATTAAAAGCTAGAAATACTTTGGGCAAGCTCCCAAATTTCTTGAATTATATCAATTATCTTATGTATGTCGTCACCAATATATTTTATTATAGCTTGCAATAAGTTTGATAAGCCCTTGTATTGTGTGCTACTTTCCAGGGTATCCTCTAACACAAGTGCATGTTGGATTGAACTTAAAGGTTCAGGAAATAATGGCCTTGGTACCAAAGCAACTTCTAATTCCTTTATCCTTCTCTTCAATTCTAAATTTTCCTTTTCCATGTTATCAGTTGATTGCTTCAAGGCCTTTCCAGTAGCTCCATGGAAGTTTTCATTTTTTATGGTGCTACTCCATCAAAATCAATTGAAGATTTTCATCGTTCTGATGACCTTTTATTCTTGGTATTCACTTTTTCCAACAACAATTTCTTAGTCTCATGATTGTATGTCACGTGGTGCAGACTGATAGATTCCTCTTCATATATTTTTGGATCCTGGGTAATCTTAGCATCATCAGTTTCCCTTGTTTCTAATAACCTTTGTGCAGACCGGCTAGGTTCTTGAATGAGTTTATCCATGTCCATTGCATGGGGGTTCTCCTAGAATTTAGGTATTCTTAACCCAGATGATGATGTATTCCTTTTTCTTTTTACAGGAGTATATATTGTTGGACACACCTACCACACTTAGAGGGGGGGTGAATGAGTGTGGGGATATTTTTCCCAAAACTTCCCTCTTACACAAAAACTCCTTAGTTAACATTCAAAATTTGTTCATTATTCATTGTTGTCATTTATAATCAGTTATATGTGAATACATATCAGCAACATATATCAAAAACATGTCATCAACAAATCATCTCCACAAGGAGCACAATGAACACAAGATGTATGTACAATTTTTCTTTTTATTATGGACTTCAATCCAGGGGTTTTTCAGCAACAATTGAATAGATTACAACTCTACAAGAGCACCAGCTCTATATGCAAGACTCATCTTACATTTTCAACACCAACTGAGATGAGGCAACAATCCTCAACAAATATCAATCTGTTAACATAAACAAGTGCATCAACCATGCACCAACCTGTGCTAAACAACCTGTAATCAACCTGTACATAAACAAGTGCATCCAACCATGTACCAAGTATATACCAATCATGTGTCAACTACTCATCAACAATGACTCATCAATATGTACCAGCATCATCAACTATACACCTCATGTATGTTCCAACTCATCAACTGTTTGACTCAACCATGACTAGTTTTGGATTAGTCAACAACCCCAACTTGAAATAATCATAACTTTGTGCCTGTAATGAATAAAGATATGAAACTGATACACAATGTTATTCAGTGTGTTTTATGCAATTCCTCTAGGTGGCACTACTTTGAACCTCTCAGAAAAGGAGTTATAGAAAAAATGGCATACCTTGTTGAATTGTGGCTTATTCTAGAGAGAGACCTTGTAGAGCGTGCCCCACACAACATGTTCATTGAATTGATCTAAAACTATTACAAAACATACTACAGAATGTACCCTAACCAACACATTTGGTCTCACTGAATTTGGATCTGCTATGAAGAAGTTATGACGTTGTTACCTGAAACACATGTTTTTGACTAGTTTCAGGACTAGCCACAAACCCTATTTTCCACGGAGTGTAACTCAAAAAATACAAAGACCCATAAGAGGAATGTTTTACCACATATACTTGGGTATGTTTTCTCAATGGCATAGCAATTCCACGATCTGAATCATTATAGAAAAAAGTTATAGCGAAAATGGTGAGATGACCTGTAAATAACATACCTTAGAAAGCATCATCAAAAGAATTTATTCTCCCTTCAATTCCGGCCCTCTTTTCTTCACCTTCCTTCTGAAATTAGGCTTATATATCCTTATTTACCTCAGTCACCTGTAGATATTCAATATGCTCTAGTGTTCCACACCAAAAATGCTCAAGAATCTCTCACAAGAAGCTCTCCATCAATACTCCAAAAGATATTCTCACAAGAAGCTCTCCATTGATCCACAAAAAGGATCATCTATAAAATACCATTGCTATCTTATTTATACTTTCATCCTCTAGGTCACTTAACCCATTTTTAGGTCACTTAACCTATTTCTAGGTCACTTAACCTATTTTCCTTATTTTAGGGTTAACCACTT
>JZKD02S1810696.1:563201-583532 GCA_000966675.3 Picea glauca
GATTTCTTCTTTTAGGTCACTTTGACTTCTTTGACCTTGGGGGCTTCAAGCCTTCATGTGGGGGTCCTTCATCTTCGTAAGGCCATAACTCTCAAACCATGAGGAGTTATGTGACTTTCCATATACCACCGGAAATGGCATGAAAAGCACTATCCATATAGGATAGTTTCACCAACAATTTCCTTGATCTTCATCTCATTATTCCACATGCAAGCATGGTTCCTCCAACCATTCTTCTAGGATAACTCAATCTGTAAAGCGTCTTCCTGTGAGGACTTTCACCATAAGGGGACCACTTTGGAGTTCATCCATTTGTGCACCTTATTAATCATGATAAGACAATAATGAGAGCATGGTTCCTCCAACCATTCTTCTAGGATAACTCAATCTGCAAAGTGTCTTCCCATGAGGGCTTTCACCATAAGGAGACCACTTTGGAGTTCATCCATTTGCACACCTTATCCATCATGATAAGACAATAATGAGTCATATATACATTTTTCCAACAATGCATCATATACCAATGAAACCACACCAATCCATCTTCATCATGTATCAATGACAATTCATTGATCCATCTTCATCATATCAATGAAAACTCATTGATCCATATTCATCTATGCATTCTCATCAAGGACAATACATATTATATTATATCAATCATCAATCAATCAATCCTTTGACATCAATCAATCACTTGACATCAATCAATGGCATCAATCAATCAAACCATTGGCATCAATGACAACATGATCCAACATATGTAATATGTGTGTTTTCGATATTTTTCCTCGGTGAGTCTTTATCTTTTCCACGATCCTAAAATTGTTCAATTCTAGTGAAATGTGAAGAGTATCCTACTAATTCCATGTGTGCAGTAAATTTGTTGTTTGGGTCAAAAATATCAACAATTTTTTCTTCTTTCAAGCCCACTAGTTCATGATGTCCTGCTAATTCATTAAGGTGTGTTATATGTTTGATAGTAAAATTCTCAATTTTCCATGGTAAGGGTATCAATTGGTTTTTTCTCTTATCATGGAAGAAGTGAGCCCAAGTCTTGTATCGTTTGCATATTTATCTGACAAAGAGTTTGTCTGATGCATAGAATGGTAAAAGGAAAGCCTTCTCCTTACTACCAAAGAATCCAATCACATTAAATTCTTCAGACAATTCATAAGCCCCTTTCCTAGAGAGAAAGGCATTTGTTGTCAAGGATAGTCTTGATGTGCTCTGACCAAACATCATTTTTTTTTAATTCTGAAATCAAATTGTTATGAACTAGGTAAAAATTGTACTAAGCTTTATGTCTATAGAGGACCAAATACCATGCATAGACTAGCTCCAACTTAAAACAAACATGTTTTCTCATGGCAAGTCCTTAAACACATGGCCATAAAATATGGAGAAAACGAAGTAAGAATTCATATAAATCTTTCGAGCATTTTTTAGGTTATTCAATTAGAAGGAAACTTCATTTGATATAAGATAACTCCAATCAATGATGGATTTTTCATCCAAAGCATAATGTATGGAATATATAACATTTCTTGATACAAACATAATAGATTATAGACTGATAATGTGGGTGAATAACCATGCAAATTATTTGTACGTGCATTTCAATGAAGTTACCTCAATCCTGGAAGTTGCAGGGTTACTGGTTGGGTCTTCCAAATAATTTCTTAGAAACCTATTTCCTCCTTTATGCTGCTTCAGAAATTCGTTAGCCTCTCCACTCTTGAATCACATAGTAGGTGCAGGAAGTCGTAGCATTTTGGATAATGTTGAAGGATCTAGAGAAATGGGTTGATGACCCTACAATTGAACTATTCTTCATTCAGAGATGAATTTGTTTGTGCACCATTGATCAATCTCTTTCAAGTCTGTCACTTCCAAAACACAACCTCCTAATGTTATTCCTGAGGTCTAGATTAAGTTTGTTTTCTTCTCTTTCAGAGAAAGAGATTTGTAGTAATTTTATGCTTTGGACCACTTAAAATCTTGATTCTCACAACCCAATGTGTTTAGTTTATCTCTGCAATGCAATTCCTTTTTCTTACTTGACATTATTTTCTGCTTTTTGATGAAAGGTGGCGCTACTATCAATACTTACAACTTGGAAAATTTGATTTTATTTAATTTCATCATGTATTGTCTTGAGAACTATATCAATCATAAATATTTCTTTTAATATTGTCGGTTCACATGAGATTTGGATTAATTGTGAGATTTAATCGACGTGTCATGAAATTAATAATGGTATTATGCTTGGACAAGTGGAAATTGATATGGCGGAGGTAATAAATGTAATGGGAAGTGGTGATGTGATATCATAGCGAGTGGAAATTTCTAAGTATGAAGGTGAAAATGTGAAATGGGAAGTGTAAAATGTATGAAACGGAAATGTAGACATGTGGATATGCGGACTTTGTGAATGTGAATATGAGTAAGGGTGAGGAGGTCCGCATTGGAATTCAAATAATGGTTAATTGTTTAAGAGAAATATGGATGTCCGGACTTATGGACCTAGGAACTCAAGTAAAATACTATGGGAAACATGTAATTCTGCATCCACTTTGGTGAAAATTGACTAAGTGTCGAAAAAGTGAAAATATATATAATTCGGAGAATGAAAAGGAGCAGTGCATTTTGGTGAATGTGGGGTTGCGGACCTATGGTCCTGGGAACTCAAGAAATTTTTACAAGTGATATGAAACTCCACATCTTCATTTTCAAAAAGTGACCAAGTATAAAAATGTAAAAGTGAATTAAGAAGTTTACGGAGATAAAAGGTATGACATGTAAGTAGCGTGAATGCAGACCTACAGCTTGAGGAACCTACAGAACTTTGAACTTTATAATTGTGCTACCTCGCTCTGTATTGTTTGAAAAATGACTAAGTATTCAAAAAACTTTGATATGAGAGAAAAGTAAAATAAGCAAGAAAAAAGGTAAGGAAAATCCTAAGGGTGGTTAGATGAAAAAACCAAGTTGATCAAGAATATGGATCAACTCATGGGAAGAAAGAAGTCGCATACCGGGGTTGCAAAGTTGAATGGGAGGCGATTCAATAGGTAGTGAAAGGAGATAGCATTTTTCAATGCCCCTCTCCTCGAAACACCATTGAAACAGACAACGAATCAATGCTTGGTGGTCCCCAACACCCTCCTTTTGGTGCACCAGATACCAATGGTTGAATTTTCCTTTGTAAATGCTCTTGGTCATATGAATTAATTGATATTTGAAATTCATAAGGATATAGCAGACTTGAAGTTCAATTGAGAATTAATGAACTGACATCTCTCTTGGTTGATATCCATGCATGCCAATGACGAGTTCAAGTGCCAAGCTTTCGTAATATTGGCTAAGGACGTTGTGCTGCTACAAATCCCAGTTCCCCTGCCGATGAATGAGCAGTTTCCTCTATCTGAAGGTCGAGGTTCCAGTAATGTTATCTAATGGATGCATTTACTGGCAACATTGTTTGTTTCTATTTGAATATTTTATCCTTTAGTAGAAGCTATTATAGATAATGTCTTTTAAAGAGACATAGATATCATTTTGTCTCACTGAATGTACTATTTTTTTAATATTGGGGATAATTTTAGACACGGACATCAACTATGTTGGGTTGGTTTCATGTCAAGGAAACCCAGGCACTAGCAAAGACTCTGTTTGCATGTGAATTTTGATAACAGGAAATAAAATCTTCTTACTTACAAAAAAAAACATCACTTTTGATTGGAAGAACTTTTTTTGGTGATACACAAATTGTGACTAAGAGAAAAAAAAATATGAGTATTGTTGGGAAAATTAATTGTCAATTTAATATACCCTATTTACATTTTAATCTGGTTTGTAAACTTATGAGATGTAAACACAATATGTGCAGGGAAAATATTGAAGTCGAAGGCTAAGTCTAAGTTCGCTCTATGGTCTCAAACGACAATCACTCCACACCAACACTCAATCAACTCATCAAACATGAAAAGAAATGAAAATAGCAATACTAAATCAATTTCAATCTTTAACAAGATAATATTTCGATCCCCTTAAAAATTCAATAGGCAATATTTCACTAAAATAAGATAATGTTCATGCTAGGAAATGAGATTGGATGTAGTTAAAATAAAGTTCACCTAATGATAAAAACGAAATCTACTCTAAGACATCAACAAAGTGTCACTTAGGTTGGCGTATCAGATTAGTTTGCTACAGGTTACGCAAAACTTGAGATGAATGCCACAAACCTAATGGACAATTTACCAGCAGCGGGGTAATAACAAAAACAATAAAACCTTGTGTAATGTGATATATGTGACAAAACAATCTTGTGTAATGGCTCAACACTTTCGCATTCATAGAGGTAACTCCTGTGAAATTGTGATTTAAATAAGTCTTGTTACCAAATTCTACCACATTCTCTCATTCACAATGCATCCAAAACAATAACTTGAACTCTTAGATCTGATCCCACAGATAGGTACCAAAATGTAATATTTTGTATTAAGAATTCATACAATCCCACATTGGTGATTGATTAGTTCTTAAGAAATTTGTTTACCAGTGTATTCATAAAAATAAAGAAAATAGAAGTTTCTTCATTATTTATAGAATCAGAAAAGTAGTAGCAAGCAATGATCAAACCAACTTTGCAATTGTAAAATAATTCCAATGAGACATAGAACAATTATGCAAACCAAACCAACCAACCATCAATGGATCTATCTCAGGCTTAAAACTAACATCATTTAAATAAAATAATCAATATGTGAAAAGACCTATGTTATCAAACATCTCATAATGCAATTCTATGTGGAATTTCCAGAGCGATATGATATAGAACAAAGTTAGCACTGCACACAGATTAATGAAATTAACACAGGTTAAATGTTGCAATATAATGAAATGTGAAAAAAAAACAATCTAGAATAAGCATTGTACACTTAGTTCAACATCCCGAGGAGAGGTGGGCCCTTGCATATCTCAGTCGAGAGAGAAAGGAACTCAAGAGATCACAAACTCATATGTATCGTTAATTAAATCCAAGATTTTATTAAAATAGAGTAAAAATTAAAGTTACAACACTTGCATCATATGGAAGTAAAACATAGAATTTAATGGTGCTTGAAAAACAAATATGTATTGATCTCGGAATTACAATAGCATTATCTTATCTCCAAAATTACAACATCATGGCTTCATCTCTGGCTCCCCTGATCTACAAAGTATGATAGATTATATAACAAGATTCTAAGTCTTTGGAAGATAACATCGGCCATGAGAACCAGGGGAAAAAATAGCTACATATATTATGAGATCAAATTGATCTTGACTTGTTTACCATCAATACAAACTTAGGAAAAACAATCAAATCAAGAATTGATCCTTTTTCTATTTGTATGACATTTACGCATACGAATAACAACCAATATATCGTGAATCTCAACTCTGGTCTCGTTATGCACTGGAATGTCTACTTGATGGTTGACTTGGAGCTCCATGCTAACAAGGAGAGGACTGGGAAGAAAATGACAGGTCGACCTCCATGTTAGCATTCATACCTCCAATACCCAAGTGACCAAATCTAATATGAGCATGCACATGTATGTGAATCTTGGAATTCAGGTACGAGAACAACTATACTAGTGCGAAAATATCTGTAATGGTACATGAATTAGTCTAACATTCATTATTAGCAATATATCCTAGAAACCCTTGCTAATCTATTAAGAAATTAGGAGTAATAGTAAAATAAACAAATTTTACCTCATAATACTTGTCAAGGGGTCTTGGGCTTAAATTGATGGAAATGGGTGGCATTAGGCTACGTTTAAATGCAAAAACAGGGTATAAGTGGAAAAAATAAGTGTCTTGTGGGTGACAACATAAGGGTTCTACATCTCCATGTTTCTTCATGTTTTATTCACCTTGTCCTTCCCAAGATCACGACATTTACTTCCTCTATTACCATAAGTGTGGGACCATTGTCTCATTCTATATTGTTGGTACTATGGCTCTTAATGACCATTATTTCCACTTTTTGTCCTCTTGTCTTGGTTTCTTTAACTTCTCTCCCTCTGTTTTGAATTCAACATTTCGCCCATACAGAGATTGGTATGCATCCACTCAATCTTGTAGCTTTTGATCAAGAACCTGCTATGTGCATTCTATCCAAAATTGTCAAGGTTATATTCCACCACCTTTTCAATTCGATGCCATGACTTCGATTTCGAGGAAACCCTCGAAGAACAAGATTTACAGGAAGGAGAATGACTCGACCTCTTGATTTTGTGGACTCTTCATCAACTTCTCTAGACAATGGTACCGCTTATTCTCTAATTCGCACAGGAAACAACTGACAACATGGTGTTTATATAAAATATCGTTTTACGATCTTAAGGTAAACCTCATGAGGATATGAATCCCCATGTGTTTTTAGAGAGGTGGTACTCCTCTTTTTCTTATAAATTTATGACAAAATCTGAAAATAATCAAATTCTGAAAAGGCTAACATTCATATTTTAAACAATATCTAGAATAGGGACCAGATACCTTTCAAAAAGAAAAAAAATATATACAATATTTATAACATGGATAAAGAATATGAGTATGATAAGTAAAAGGTTGACATTTCCATCACAACATTCATCAAGATAGTAAATTATATCCGCAATAAATAGAGACAAGAAATATGGACTGCATAGACAAGAGAAATTTAAATTATCATTCCATTCAACACCAAAAATATTATGATGGATAAAACATTTGGAAACAAATAAAACATTTGGAAACTCCAGCTTCAAATCAAATTCTTTGAGAATACAATAATGTAGTATCCCAAGTAGTTCTCTTGGAGTCTCAAAAATAATATAAGTCTTTAAATAAAAACTAAAATGTCTTTAAAGAAAAAGTATGCATTCTCCCTTCTCAGAGGACTGGGATTTGCTCCCGCGGACCATAAAATGAAAAGTCTCAGAAGAAGAGAGAAAGACAATCAAGGGTCAGCCTGGCTTTTACATAGTACTGGGAAATAAAAGACAATGTGACAAATGACTGTACAAGAAAAAGACAAAAAAGGGAATAAGGTTGTTTCTTGACTCACTATGATGGAAAGCACTTGTAACCTTTACTTGCTTACAGTTGATTCCTTTATAGGTGTATGTTGTGGTTGAGGTGGCATAATTGTTGTAACTGCTTCTTTATTTTTTGATTCAATAATTTTGATTAATGCCTTTTTCAACCACTCCTCAATGTATTCCCTTAAAGGTGTTATGGAAATTTCATGTTGAATTTTAATTTCAAACAATTGATTTTCAAATTCCCTCAAATCTATCTTCGATTGATGCAACGTGTCATCCACTTCATCGTTCCTGTTGATATACCAAACTAACCATTTTTCAACTTCATCTGCAAAAAATTCTATAGTTTTGGTAAATTCATTTTCCCAAGCGAATTTCAATGCATTAATTTGTCCCATTAAATATTATTTTGATAGGATCACGGTATCCATAAATAAATTGGGATCATTTAATTATTTAGTAAGACTAACAAGTTTGAGAAATAAATCACTCTTTTAATTTCTTAAGACATCAGTTTCACTTATCATTTTTCTTAATTCCTTGATTCTCCTTAGTTAGCATGCATTGATTTGTTTCATATGGTAAGGCAAAGGAAGTTTTTGATGTTTCCTTCATGCTTCATTTAAGTTTGAGACTTTGGATGAAAATGTATTTACGGATTCCTTGAAAAATCCTTCATCGTTTTCCAAATCATTTTGCAAGTATTCTTTGAAATTCTGTATTTTGGATGAAAAGCTAGAAATACTTTGGGAAAGCTCCCAAATTTCCTGAATTATATTAATTCTCTTTTGTATGTCATCACCAATATATTTTCTTATAGATTGCAATAAGTTTGATGAGCCCTTGTATTTTGTGCTACTTTCCAGGGTATCCTCTAACACAAGTGCAGGTTGGATTGAACTTAAAGGTTCGGGAAATAATGGTCCTGGTACCAAAGAAAATTCTAATTCCTTTATCTTTCTCTTCAATTCTAAATTTTCCTTTTCCATGTTATCAATTGATTTCTTCAAGGCCTTGCCAGTATCTCCATGGAATTTTTCATTTTTTATGGTGCTACTCCATCAAAATCAATTGAATATTTTCATCGTTCTAATGACCTTTTATTCTTGGTATTCACTTTTTCCAACAACAATTTCTTAGTCTCATGATTGTATGTTGCATGGTGTAGACTGATATATTCCTCTTCATATATTTTTGGATCCTGGGTAATCATAGCATCATTAGTTTCCCTTGTTTCTAATAACCTTTGTGCAAACCAGCTAGGTTCTTGAATGAGTTTGTCCATGTCCATTGCATGGGGATTCTCCTAGACTTCAGGTATGCTTAACCTAGATGATGATGTATTCCTTTTCCTTTTTACAGGAGTATATGTAATATGTACTTTTTCAATATTTTTCCTCGGTGGGTATTTATCTTTTCCACCCTCCTAAAATTTTTCAATTCTAGTGAAGTGTGAAGAGTATCCTACTAATTCCATGTGTGCAGTAAATTTGTTGTTTGGGTAAAAAATATCAACAAATTTTTCTTCTTTAAAGCCTATTTGTTCATGATGTCATGCCAATTCATTAAGGTGTGTTATGTGTTTGATAGTATAATTCTCAATTTTCCATGGTAAGGGTATAAATTGGTTTTTCCTCTTATCATGGAAGAAGTGAGCCCAAGTCTTGTATCGTCTACAAATTTATCCAAAAAAGAGTTTGTTTGATGCATAGAATGGTAAAAGGAAAGGATTCTCCTTACTACCAAAGAATCTAATCACAGAAAATTCTTCAGAAAATTCATAAGCCACTTTCCTAGAGAGAAAGGCATTTGATGTCAGTGATAGTCTCGATGTGCTCTAACCAAACATCAATTTTTTGAATTTTGAAATGAAATTGTTATGAACTAGGTAAAAATTGTACTAAGCTTTATGTCTATAGAGGACCAAATACCATGCATAGACTAGCTCCAACTTAAAATAAACATGTTTTCTTGTGGTAAGTGTTCAAACACATGGCCATAAGAGATGGAGAAAATGAAGTAAGAAGTCATATAAATATTTCGAGTCTTTTTGAGGTTATTCAATTATAAGGAAATTTCATTTGATATAAGATAACCCCAATAAATGATGGATTTTTCATGCAAAGCATAATGTATGGCATACATAACATTTCTTGATACAAACACAATAGATTATAGACCGATAATGTGGGTGAATAACCATGCAAATTATTTGTACATGCATTTCAATGAAGTTACCTCAATCCTGGAAGTTGCAGGGTTACTGGTTGGGTCTTCCAAATAATTTCTTAGAAACCTATTTCCTCCTTTATGCTGCTTCAGAAATTCGTCAGCCTCTCAACTCTTGAATCGCATAGTAGGTGCAAGAAGTTGTAGCATTTTGGATAATGTTAAAGGAGCTAGAGAAATGGGTTGATGACCGTGCAATTGAATTATTCTTCATTCAGAGATGAATTTGTTTGTGCACCGTTGAACAATCTCTTTCAAGTCTATCACTTCCAAAACACAACCTCCTAATGTTATTCCCGAGGTTCAGATTAAGTTTGTTTTCTTCTCTATCGGAGAAAGAGCTATTTAGTAATTGTATGCTTTGGACCACTTAAACTCTTGATTCTCACATCCCAATGTGTTTAGTGTATCTCTGCAATACAATTTCTTTTTCTTACTTGACATTATTTTCTGCTTTTTGATGAAAGGTGGTGCTACTATCAATACTTACAACTTGGAAAATTTGATTCTATTTAATTTCACCATGTATTGTCTTGAGAACTCAATCAATCATAAATATTTATTTTAATATTGTCGATTCACATGAGATTTGGATTAATTGTGAGATTTAATCGACATGTCATGAAATTAATAATGGTATTATGCTTGGACAAGTGGCAATTGATATGGTGGAGGTAATAAATGTAATGGGAAGTGGTGATGTGATATCATAGCGAGTGGAAATTTCTAAGTATGAAGGTGAAAAATGTGAAATGGGAAGTGTAAAATGTATGAAACGGAAATGTAGACATGCGGACTTTGTGAATGTGAATATGAGTAAGGGTGAGGAGGTCTGCATTGGAATTCAAAATATGGTTAATTTTTTAAGAGAAATACGAATGTCCGGACTTATGTCCCTAGGAACTCAAGTAAAATACTATGGGAAACATGTAATTCTGCATCCACTTTGGTGAAAATTGACTACGTGTGAAAATATATATAATTCGGAGAATGAAAAGGAGTAGTGCATTTTGGTGAATGTGGGGTTGCGAACCTGTGGTCCTGGGAACTCAAGAAAGTTTGACAAATGATATGAAACTCTGCATCTGCATTTTCGAAAAGTGACTAAGTATAAAAAGGTAAAAGTGAATTAAGAAGTTTATGGATGTAAAAGGTATGAAATGTAAGTAGCGTGAATTCAAAACTACAGCTTGATGGACCTACAGACCTTCGAACTTGAGAATTATGCTACCTTGCTCTGTATTGTTTGAAAAATGACTAAGTATTCAAAAAAATTTGATATGAGAGAAAAAGAAAATAAGCAGGAAAAAGGGTAAGGAAAATCCTAAGGGTGGTTAAATGAAAACACCAAGTTGGTCAAGAATATGGATCAAATCATGGGTAGGAAGAAGTCTCATATCAGGGTTACAAAGTTGAATGGGAGGCAATTCAATAGGTAGTGAAAGGAGATAGCATTTTTCAGTGCCCCTCTCCTCAAAACACCATTGAAATGAACAACGAATCAATGCTTGGTGGTCCCCAACACCCTCCTTTTGGTGCAAAAGATATCCCAATGGTTGAATTTTCCTCTATAAATGTTCTTGGTCATATGACTTAATTGATATTTGAAATTCATAAGGATATAGCAGACTTGAAGTTCAATCGAGAATTAATGAACTGACATATCTCTTGGTTGATATCCATGCACGCCAACGGTGAGCTCAAGTGCCAAGCTTTCGTAATATTGGCTCAGGACACTATGATGCTACAAATCCCAGTTCCCCTACCGATGAATGAGAAGTTTCCTCTGTCTGAAAGTCCAGGTTCTAGTAATGTTATCTGATGGATCCATTTACTGGCAACATTTTTTGTTTCTGTTTGCATATTTTTACCTTTAGTAGAAGCTATTATATATAATGTCTTTTAAAGAGACATAGACATCATTTTGTCTCACTGGATGTACAAGGAACACTCAATCAACTCATCAAACATGCAGAGAAACGAATATAGCAATACTAAATCAATTTCAATCTCTAACACTGAGCTCTTTGTTCTGATCCCCTTAAAAATTCAATAAGCAATATTTCACTACAACAAGATAGTGTGCATGCTAGGAAATGAGGTTGGATATAGTTAAAATAAAGTTCACCTAATGATAAAAATGAAATCTACTCTAAGACATCAACAATGTGTCACTTAGGCTAGTGTCTCGGATCAGTTGTCTTTAGGTTACTCAAAACCTGAGATGAATGCCACAAACCTAATGGAGAATTTACTACCAGTAGGGTAATAACAAAAACAATAAATCCCTGTGTAATGTGCAATATGCGACAAAAAAATCTTGTGTAATGACTCAACACTTTCTCATTCATAGAGGTAACTCCTATGCAATTGTGATTTAAATAAATCTTGTTACCAAATTCTACCACATTCTCTCATTCACAGTGCATCCAAAACAATAACTTGAACTCTTAGATCTAATCCCACAGGTAGGTACCAAAATGTAATATTTTGTATTAAACATTCATACAATCCCACATTGGTGATGGATTAGTTCTTAAGAATTTTGTTTAACAGTTTATTCATAAAAATAAAGAAAATAGAAGTTTCTTCACTATGTATAGAATCAGAAAAGTAGTAGCAAGCAATGATCAAACCAACTTTGCAATTGTAAAAGAATTCCAATGAGACATAGAACAATTATGCAAACCAAACCAGTCAACCATCAATGGATTTATCGCAGGCTTAAAACTAACATCATTTAAATAAAATAATCAATATGTGAAAAGACCTATGTTATCAAACATCTCAGAATGTGATTCTATGTGGAATTTCCATAGCGATCTGATATAGAACAGAGTTATCACTGCACACAGATTAATGAAATTAACACAGGTTAAATATTGCAATATAATGAAATGTGAAAAAAAAAAACAATCTAGAATAAGCATTGTACACTTAGTTCAACATCCCGAGGAGATGTGGGCACTTCCATATCCTGGTTGAGAACGAAAGGAACTTTAGAGATCACGAACTCATATGTACCATTAATTAAATATGAGATTTTATTAAAATAGAGTAAAAATTAAAGTTACAACACTTGCATCATATGGAAGTAAAACATAGAGTTTAATGGTGCTTGAAAAACAAATATGTATTGATCTCAGAATTACAATAGCATTATCTTATCTCCAAAATTACAACGACATTACCTCATCTCTAGCTTCCCTGATCTACAGAGTATGATAGATTATATAACAAGATTCTAAGTCTTTGGAAGATAACATCGACCTCCCTAGTTCTCGTGGAACCAGGGGAAAAAATAGTTACATATATTATGAGATCAAATCGATCTTGACTTGTTTAACCATCAATACAAACTTAGTAAAAACAATCAAATAGAGAATTGATGTTTTTTCTATTCGTATGACATTTACACATACGAATAACAACCAAATATATCATGAATGTCAACTATGATCTCGTTATGCGCTGAAATCTCTGCCTAATGGTTGACTTGGATATCCATGTTGACAAGGAGAGGACTGGGAAGAAAATGACAGGTCGACATCCATGTTAGCATTCATACCTCCAATACTCAAGCGACCAAATCTAATATGATCACGCACATGTATGTGAATCTTGGAATTTGGGTACCAGAACAACTATACTTGTGCGGGAATATCTGCAATGGTACATGAATGAGTCTAACATTAATTATTAGTAATATATCCTAGAAACCCTTGTTAATCTATTAAGAACTTAGGAGTAATAGTAAAATAAACAAATTTTACCTCAAAATACTTACCAAGGGGTCTTAGGCTTAAATTGATGGAAATGGGTAGCATTAGGCTAGGTTTAAATGAAAAAACAAGGTATAAGTGGAAAAAATAAGTGTCTTGTGGGTGACAACATAAGGGTTCTACATCTCCCCCACACCAGTCCATTTGCAGTCCTCATGCAAAGACATCAAAAAACTAAGAGCCATGCTACATTGATCAGTATGTTAAGGCTCGTGTTTGTCCTACCTAACCTGTCACTTCTTCTCCTTTGAACTGGCTACTCTGGTTTAAGCATTTTGTGAATCTTTTTGTTGATCTTCCCGATCTCCGACTAGAGCTTCTCAATTTCCTCTTGAAACTTCTTGCTCTGCATCTTCAACTTCTCTCTCTCTCTCTCTCTCTCTCTCTCCACTTGTTTAGAGAAGATAACTCTGTCACTTCCTGTTTCAACTTCTTAATCTTTAAACTCTTCTTTTTAAGCTTCATCTCTGATGGTGGTTTAAAAAAAGACTCTACTAAAGGAGCATTTGATTCCTCCATGGGGGATTCACCTTGTTGACCAATATCTTATCACGTTCATTCATAAAAGAGGTTTTTTAATTGCGAAAAATAAAGTTAATATATTATAGGTATTGGTGGCGGGGGGGCATGTATCTGGGGGTATAAAAAGGGGTATCTAGAAAAAATATTGGTTTATTTTAATGGAAATATATATTAGGAGGGGGGATGAATTTTGGAGATGTTTATCAATATCTAGTGAAATTAGGGGTTTTCTTTAATATACCATGAACGTAGGTGTTATGTCATAGCTTCATTGAGTGAAGACCTCATGGATTCCTCATATTCATCAAACCTTGATCAAGTCTTTGGAAATAATTTCATTTCAACAATACTCGTTTTTCAAGTCCTCGTACTTCTTCCATCATTGACCTAAGGGGTTCCTCTCATTATCTCTCAATATTCCATCTCAATCCCACTAAGGTCACTTGGGATTCCCCCCTTAAGGTGATCACTTCACCTCTAAAGTGACATGAATACTTATCTAAGATGAGAGTGGGTAGGTATTCTCCTAGTTGTCACCATATTGTGGTTTGGGTTGGGCTTTTCCCAACCTACAACCTGTGTGATAACATTTTGGCGTCGTTGTCGCAGAAGATTTTGAATCCTCTTTCGATCACTAATGACACTTTGGAAAACTATCCCAAAGCCTTTCTTTAGTTTTCCTGGCGACTCCACCTGAGGGAAGTTCCCTTCCCTTCCACCCTTGATGAGCTCCTCTTAAAGCTCATCTGGTGACTCCACCTTTCCAAAACCTACATTTCCTTGTTTCCCCGTTTCCATCCTTCGATGAGCCTTGATCTCATCTGGTGAACCCATTGAGGTGTCTTTTCAGTCGATGGAAATATGGCACCATGGGATGAACCCTTGTCCAAAACTTGTGATGCATTGAGAAGGGAACTTTTACAAGTGGAAATGAAAAAGGTTTCTAATAAACCTACCAAGGAACTTATTAATCGTGTAAAAGAGTTATTTCAAAAATATATCGAAGAACTAGCCCTTGAAGATGAAGAAATGCTTGAAGGATAGATATATGAAGAAAGTTACCAAGAATATCCCGATGAATTTTATCATGTTGAAGATCCATACAAGACATTTGATGAAGATGAAGTGCTTATATCTTCCCTTCCACTTGATGAAGACATCCAGGCCTCTTCTCTTCCTGAACATCAAGAAGAGAACATGATGAGTTGTGATCCTTTCAAATATCTTGATGTTACTCTATTCCTTGACTTTGGAAGTGAAGAAGTATTAGAGGATCCCTTGGATATGACAAATCCTCTTGGATAAAAGAAAACAAAGCACTATGTATTAAGTATCAAGCCTCTTATGATGAAGAGGCGATGGAGGAGCATGTTCATGAAGAGAAAAAGGAATACTAATGAGGTGCAACATGTTGAGAACCTTCTCAAGCATCATTATGTTTTCTCCTTCTTGATGAAGGCGATATTGTCCAGCCTTTGTCTCCTCCTATACATGAAGTTGAAGAAGAAGCTAGTCTCAATAATGAATACTTTGAAGATCTAGTTGAATCCTCCCAAACCTCTATTCTTCCTACACATGAAGACGAAGAGATGGTCATTTTCAGTTGTACTAATGGTCTTATGAAATAACCCTTGGATATGGTTGATGAGCATATAAACACTTTCATGCAGGCTAGGAGATGCAAATGGGATTTTGGTCATCCCACTTTTTATAGAAACCCCATTTATGACATTGAGGGTAGCTCTCAGAAAAAGGGGGTTGAGTTTTCATCTTCAAAGGACTGGTCTCCATGTGTGTATGATTCAGATATTTGGCAGCCTGATGATGACATGGTTATAGATTTGTTTCATCCATTCGAGGATGACTTCTCACAACACCTTCAGGGTGATATTTAGTCATCCCTTGGGAGTTGTGATGCATATCCTTTTGCGGATGCATAGTTTTTCTATGAGGACTCCCAACCACCTTGATCCTCAATTTTAGATGAACATCAAGATGTGGCCATTTCAAAGAAATTAAAGGCTCACTCTACAAAGCGAAAGTATTTTTATCTTGAGGGTTTTTACAAGGCCTCCCAGATGAAGAGGAAACACTTTTCTCCCTCTAGAAATGAGGTTGTCCCTTAGCTCTTATTTTCTTCTCTAGAAATCCATGCAGTTTTCTTCCAATCCCTCATCTCCTCTCATTCTTCAACAAGCAGTGAATATTTGTGCATATATGTAGATGAACCATCATCTATATACGGTAGTCCTCTTCAGATATGGGTTGATAGATCTTGTGGTTATCACTTCAAGCAAGATTTTTTGGATGATCAAGCTGGCAGTTTCTCTTTTCAGGAGGTTCTCCTCCCTCCCACCCATCTCCATCAGTTTCTTTTCTTGATTGATTATATGTCTATTTATGTTCATGATTATTGTGTGCTTGACTTATCTTTGTGGTATTACATGATTAAGCACAGTGGGAGATACCTTGATGAAGTGATGGACATATGGTTTCATTGGTTGTATGACTTCACCTGACATTACCTATCAATCGATCTTCAAGGCCCCATGGCCCAAGGTAAGTAGGTAGGTCATCCTAATTTCTTTTATTTGCATATTGATTTTTCATGGTAGTTTAGTTGCATTTCATCTTTGATTTTTTTTTTCTCTACTTGCATTATTGATTTACATGTTTCTTTTCATTATATATATGAAAAATGCTAAAAAAAAATATTTTCTAGATTAGTTGTATTTTTTTTAAGTTTTGGATTTATTTATATGGACAAAGTATGAGTAAGCCATCCTAATATTAAAATATTGTTGTTTCAGTGTGTGTAGGAACAGGTCTACCGAGAGATGTTGTGATTCTCATGCACTCTACAATGAGTACATGTCCCCAAGTATGAGCTAGAGATTATCCCCGACTTTAAGGATAACTAAGGAGATGATGTCTCGAGGGCCTCATGTTGAAAACATGGGGTACCGAGAGACAACTTGACCAGTAGTGTCCACTTGCATAGATAGAATCTCACTTCACCACCACAGTTCCAAGTTCATCATGACTAGGGTATCCATGTAGTATACCTAGGGAGGTATCCAATGGGAATGTGGTTATGTATTATTAGTGGAATTCATTTAATATATGAGAATGTGGTCATTCAATGTAAGGTGGACTAGGTCCACTATACTAATAAAGACCCACTACGATAGTTAAATTTAATAAATGTGAGAAGGTTCCTGGTAGATAGAGAGAGTTATATAAAGAAGTGTAAGAAATGTAATGAGAGAGTGAATAATATTGTGAATGTATCAAGCATTGCTTGAGGAGTTTTATCCTTCCTTACGGATTAATATATGGTGTTACCCTACCTCAAGGGTTTTGACTATTTCTTGTGTTCATTATTTTGGTGAATGATTTGAGTATTGTGGATTTATTTTGAGATTTATCTTCACATCTATTCAGGAAATTAACAATTGGTATAAGATCACTTTCCTTGGCCAAAGCAGAGAATAATTTTTGCTCTTTTTGCAAAAATTTTCTAGGGAAAAAGAAGAGGGAGGCGCACTTCAGGTTCGGATATAAAACTTGTTGTGTAGAATTTGGCCAAACAAATTGGATATTTGAATTCCTCCTGGAAAAATACCCAATTTCAAAAAAACAATTGGCCAAAACAGTGTCCAGGAAGTGAAGTTATGAGCATTTTAAATTTAGCAGTTTTTCAGGGTTTTTCCGGAAAAAGCCGCGATTTTCTACAGTAAGTTATTTTTAATCCTAGTTTTTGTTCAAGATTTATCCCAAGAAATATGTTTTTTACTGGAAAATATGATGGCCCTAATATTTAATAATTCATAAAATACTTGAAGTCATTTTCGAAAGAGAATTGGAAACATTGGGTATCGTGTTATTTAAAAGGTGATGCAATCATTTGGTGGCAATCATATAGATATAGTCAATTGATGGCACTTTATGATGAATCACTTGAAAAATTTATTTTAGATAAATAGTCTCATGATGTTAAAGGGAGATACAAGAGTTTATTTTTAGGTGACAAATCTATATTACAGGTTCATGGTTGTATTCACAAAGAAAATGTCATTGTTTCTATTAATCGTAGTTACCAACAAAATTTTATCAATGTTCAGTTGGTTAATAGATTGCAAATTCCTACAAAGAATATCCAAAGAATGCAGGTTGAGGGTAAAAATGTTCAAATTTCTAAATATTTGAAGGTTAGTATGGATAAATATGTGTTACATTCAGATTTTTATGTTATGGATATGGATGAAGTGGATATTGTTTTGGGATATCCTTGGATAGAATTAGTGGCTACCACTAATATTAATGTGCAAAAGAAGTTTTTGAAGTTGTGGTACAAAAAAAAGAAAATCACATTGCAGGATGTGTCTCTTAATAAGAAAGATGGGCCCATGGAGGCCAACAAAGAAGTTATTGTCAACTCTGAAGATGAATCGGTGACAGGGTATACAGAAGGATATGAAGCAAAACCATAGGAAGGACACAATATGGAATCTAAGGAGGTCCTTGACTTAAAAGCACAATGTGTTGTAGATTTGAAAAAAAAAAAAAAACATTCCTACAGTTGTTGTATACCGCCATCCACATCATATAGAGACAAAACAATCATCAAGGTAACGGCGTGTGAATCAACACATTTATGCACCAACAGGAAACCAGAAAGGAAACTGATCAAGAGGTGCATGGAGGCCTACTAGCACTACAGGAAGACATCATGCTAGAGAACTAATCACATGGAAACACCGACATAATGCATATCAATATCAGGGTGGAAAGGCAGTAGATGGACATCATGTTCGACTTCCATTGCGATGGATGGATGGTCGTACTTGGTACTAGTTGACTACATTACTTATCCAGTCATATTGTATGGTTTCTTCTCATGTTTCGAGGACAAAACATGTGAAGGGGGATGGAATGTAGTATACCTAGGGACGTAATATGGGGTACCTAGAATGTAAGGTAGCTAGAGAGGTAGTGGGGGGGGGAGGGGGCAGAGGGCCCATAGTGATAATAGTGGAGGTCATTCGATGTAAGGTGAACTAGGTCCACTATATTATTAAATAAGTTCCACTATGGTAGTTAGATATAATAAATGGGTAGTTAGATATAATAAATGTAAGAGGACTTCTTAGAAGGTTCTACTTCTAGAAGATTCCTTCTCTAGAATGTTCTTAGGTGATGGTAACACTCTATAAAGGGGTTCAATCAATGTAATGAGACATGAAGAGAAGTATTATATTTGGAGCAGTATCTCAATAGGAGGATGCACCCTCGAAGAGGCAAGTGAACAGGAGAGGATCCCTTCCATAATAGGATCCATTGTATGGTGTTGCCCTACCTCAAGGGTTTTGGTAATAATAAAATGTGGTTTCTTCTATATCGTTTTATGGATCAATTGTGTAATCAGTATTTTTGGTGATTACATTTGTAGATCTATTTTGGTTCTTAACAAGTGGTATCAGATCACTTTTGTTGGGTAGACATTGTGGGCAAATATTTTTTATTTTTGCAGATTTTTTTTTCAAAGAAAAAAAAAAGAGGGCCGAGACATTCTCGAAGTTTTCGGTATATTTCTGTGAAAAATTTGAAAAAAATGATTGTATATATGATTTCCTCTCAGAAAAAAAGCCAAGTTGAAAAAAAAAATCATCTGAAACGGAGTCCGGGAAGTCAAGATATTGAAGTTTTAAAATCTGCAAATTTTCAAGATTTTTTCCGCGAACGACAGCGAGAATTTTTTTTATTTATGTAGCATTTGGAGGCCGAATTTGCCCAAATAAATTACAGATATAAGTTCCTCTCACAATTTCACCCAATTTCAAAAAAAAATCAACCAAAATGGAGTCCAGGAAGTGAAGTTATGAGCATTTTAACTTCAGCAGTTTTTTAGGGTTTTTTCCAGAAAAAACTGCGATTTTCTGTCGAAACCTATTGGGTCTATTTTTTGGTTTTTTTCGTGACAGATGCAGGAACAAAGAGTTCATAGGGTTCTCAGATGGCTATTTCCTCTCAAACCCTAAAATAAATTCTTGAATCATTCAAAGCCCAATTGTTTCACACATTGGATGACAGATTGGATGCATTTGTACATGGCCTCACAGATGACCTCATAGACAGACTCAATGATCGTTTTCATAGCATTCAATATTCATTGAATAAAATGAAGGAGAGATTTCTTATGGAGGGCCTTAGGGATGAACATAATCAATAACTATATGTTTGGTATGATTTTGAGGCCAATTGTGATTATTGATATATGGATAGTTGTCATTTCTGAGATGACAACCACTTTCATATTTTATTTGATGACTCTAATCCACCTTCTGTAGAGAGCATCAATGTGAAAAATCGAGAGCCAGTGATTATTACCAGTGCCCATCCTACATATTCTACAGTGGTATTATTCCTTTCAGATTTTTCTACGACCATTTTCCACTATGTGGATGGATCTTCTTATTTGGATCCACATGACAAGTGTCAGTATTTGGAGCATCATTTTGAGTTGGTTATTGTGTTCCAAAATCTTCCACGGGGAGTTCACATGAGCACTTGTACATGGGACCCTGGCTTACAATGGTGTTCAGACTACATCAGCATGGTGGCTTTCCTTTCTACATGGGACCTTGGTTCTCCAGTCTTCTTCAACATTATGGTCCACAATTATCCATGGGACCCTGGTATATGGTTGTACATCA
>JZKD02S1810696.1:590362-602255 GCA_000966675.3 Picea glauca
CCTTGTAACTGAAGTTAAAAATAACCAACAATTATTTATGCATGTAGTATTGCAGGACTAGGTTCCTTTTTACTCGTTGTAATCCCTTGCCTTCTTTAAAACTGCCCTTAATGTAAGTTTACTAATATGTTGTTATGCAGGTGCAGTAGGAACAGTCACCATTAATGAATAGCATGATGTAGTCACATGAAGGGATATCATCATGAAATCTCAACTCATATCAATAAAAATGATATTCTCATCAACCATGTAAACCTTTGTAGCACATCATCATAACATTGAAAATGAACAGATCTGATCTTCAAAAATTCAAGGGTGTCCAACCTAATAGCATTACTTAGTCTTATATAATAATAGGCTTTAGCAACACTTTGCGGGTGAAACTATGTTGACGTTTTCAATCGTCAACAAACTGGCGACTCCACAGGGAAATTTTCTTTTAGCATATTAGAACTCAGAACTCATGGTTTCACTGACCAAGAATAGTAATATCAAGAATACATAACTTGAATGATTATTCAATAGGGGGGAAGTGAGCGGATTTAATGAAAGATGACCGGTAATTTGGGAATAACCCCTGAAAAATGTTAGGTGTGAGGGGTTTTACCATTGTATGCATAATCATTGCCTATAATATGCTCTCAACTTGAAATGGAGGACTTAGATATTTTCTCTTAAGATCTCGATGGATGAAGAAATGGAAAGAAGAAGCGGGAAACAACCAACTCTTTATATGACAACAGTAAAAAAAATATAGCAATTTCCAAGGGTCCTTTAGAGACGACATCATAACAACTGTGTAATCTTGATTTTTATAGACTAACAATGCTTGCAGGAGTGTTACTGTGGCAAACATGATCCAACATCCTAATTCAAGCACTATAAAAGATGATAAAGACCAAAAAACCAACAGAAATAACAATGACAAAGCAAAACAGCAGTAATAAAGATAAAACCATTCAGAAAGCAGAAAATAAAATTCAACTCAGGAAGTAGAAATCAAAGTGTTGTAAAGCGGGAAAAGAGCACAAAATTAGGAAGCAAAGCTAAAATACTAGTATACAGAAGAATACCATTAGAAAAATATCTTCACGTTGGCCCCTCACAATATTTCAAATGAGGACTACTAATGGTGTGGGAAAACCATTTTTTCTGTAATCCCTTTAAAATTTATGAGTTAGTGTCCAAGACAAAAGTAATCTGGAAATGTCCTAACACTTGAAATCCCGATGTATCTATCATCCCTTTGATGGATACGATTAAGTCATCAAGATAAGCATGGATACTAACTGATTTGTCGAAAGTTGTGTGTATAGGCTTTCTCAAGGAAATAATTGTATCAAATAAGCCAGAGGGTAGTTAATTGTAAGACATAGTATCGTGATTAGTAGTGAATGTGGTTTTGTGATAATTTCCCCTTCCACCTTGATTTTATTGTAACCAAAGAAACTATCAATTAAGGGCTCCAAGTATAACTCTATGATCTGTCACTAAAACATTTCCATATTGAGAGGAGGGAAAGGATTTATTATAATTGCTTGCCTGAAAGTTCAAAGACTAGTGCAGGTCCTAAAATTATCAGGGATCTTTGAAGTAGATTCCCACTTTGAAACCCCTTCATGGTGAGCTAAAAAAAACATTTCATTCCTTAAGAAATCTCCCAACTCCCTTCGAAAGGTTTCTTCCAGTGCAGAGTTAATGAGTTTCTTTTTTTGCCTAGATATTTTCATAGTACGTTGAACAAGACCTGGATCAAAACCACGAAGATCCACATTAAACCAAGAAAAAACTTTTTGAATTCCACCAAATAACCCAGTAGACCTCATCTCTTCTTCTTGTTTTCTTTTTTGCCTCCAACACCCAATGAAAATGAACTCTCAAGGAGAGTCAAGCCTTCAAGAATTTTGTTATTTTCTACAGATATAATCTCCTCATGCTTGAGAGGTTCATTTTGAATGACAGCACAACTGCTTTCATTGTTGGGGATGACCTTCTAGGGTTTGTTGTTCTCAGAAATGTATGAACGATGTAGAGATTGAAAAGCGCAATCAGGCCAGTGAGGCAAGAGCTGTTGAGTAGGAGAGGTTGAAAATACAGCTAATTGATCAACTATAGAATTCAACTCCTTCCTAACATGAGTGATGTTAAAATATAGGAGATTCGAGACAAGTGCCCAAACAGTTTTGGAATATTATTCCATCAGCTTGTTGCTAGGAGAGTATGTCTTACGTATCAGGTTTACAACAAGCTCAAAATTTCTGAAAACTGAAAGGTGACCAAAACCAAGATTAAGGGCATTCTCAATGCCTAACAGCAAAGATTTGAACTCAGTGACATTGTTTGAGCAAGCAAACTCCAACTTGTATGAAATATTATGAATCTTTCCTGTAGGGGAAACCAAGATAATACCAGCCCCATTACCCTCATTTGAATGTGAACCATCGAAGTGCATACACCACAATTCATCCTCTAAATCAATTATTTCCAGAGGAATGTCATCCTCTTCAGCGAATATGGAATACACTCCTAGGTCTTCTTCGATATAGTTTACGCTAGATTGTGGAAAATTCTCTATTTAGGGTGAAATCCTTCCTTCCCTAAGGACTATGATATTATTTCCATTCCGAGGAATGGATAAATGTGTCATATCGAGTGAGAGGTATCCACCTATTAGGGATTTCCAATCCCTCCCCGAGATAATTGAGTAATTTCTTACAGGAATATCGATTACCTGAATGTTGAGCATTGTCCTTATCTCAGGATGAGCGCATAAAACCAAGGTTACATCCTTAATCTCGCCTATGGTTTTTTGTTGTAGACTATTATAGGAGAGCATGCTTCTGGCATTTTTGTTTGTACAAGACAATCCTAGTTCTTCCATAATAATCTTCAACATCACACTTGGGCCCAAACTGCCATCAATGAGGCAACAATGGGCAACTTTATCCATGATCTTTATAGAAATAAAGAAAGGGGGGTTTTTTACAGGGTATCTAAAATTATGTACACCTACTTTATTTACAGAAGAATCCTCTTCATCTACCTCTTCAGAAAGATTGGCTACAACGAATGATTTTCCTTCCATGAATTGTTTCAGATGCATCTGTTGTTCAGGGACGGAAACCATTTCTAAGAGGGTTGCATCTACCTTAATGTTGGCCAATTGATTCAGGATATTGTTTTTGGAAGAGGGGGGAGAGAGAGTGATTCTTTGACTTTCAATAATTTTAGGAGCTTGGGATGCAGCAGCAGTTGAGGATGAACTCGGGCTAGAAGAACTGCGAGGAGAGTCAAATTTTCCTTTTGGGGCATAGCCTTTATTCCTAGTGTTGATGACCATGTTGATGACCATGAAATATTTTGTCTTGGAAAAATCTAGGACAACGATAGTGGCTTCTAGTCGTTTACCAAAGATCTTGTCTCTGGCACTCTTTCTTACCTCACATGTGGTTTCTTCATGGTGTTCCTTGCAAAAGTTACACCAAATCCGAGGCATGATAACCTTTGGCTGGAAATTATTCTCAACTGGATTTCTAAAAGGAGGGGTAGAGGAGGATGAAGCTCCAGGGGTGAGAGGGTTGACAGTACCTTTCCACTCAAAATATATCATGCAGTTGTTCATATCTTGTACCAGTTGTAAGAGAACGGACATATTTGTCTATCTAACTAATTCTCCCTTGGGTAGACCAATTCATTCAAGTTGTTCCTCATACTCTGAGCAAGTGTGCAGAGCATAACCGAGATTATCAATGGCCTTTTCTTCAATCATGTGATGGTAAGGAGAAGGAAATGCATTGTAGTAATGCATGAAGGCGGCTTGGTTCTGAGGGTGGATAAGTTCGGGGATTTGATTATACAACTTGGTGAAATGCAAGTTGAAAGACCTGATGATCTCACCATCTTTGTAAGTGACATTATTATACTCCCTTAACATCTCAGCAGGGATTTTGGATTTCCCATAAGTAGATTGGAACCAATAAATCAACTCCTCCCAAGTAGAAAGGATCTAAAGGGGGAGGTCAAAAACGTCAGTCGCAGCCTTTCCTTCCAAGGAGTTGACGAACAAATGCATACAAGTGTCATTTTCATTAGCCCCTATGTTATGACAAGCATTAGAGAATTCCACTAGGTCTTCATTGGTACTGACAGTGTTATTTCCTGAAAAAATAGGCATATGCTCTTTAAACTTCAGAAGCAAGCGAGTAGCAGGTGCTATGTTAAGAGGAGAGGACACATGCCATGGTGTGGTCGTGGCATCTTCTTCGAAATGAAAAATTCCATACTTCTTAATGACTTTGGTGGGGTTCGTAGTATATTGGATGGGGATATGGTGGTTGTACAAGCTACCGATCACCGACGATGATGAATATTGGGAAGATGGATCACTTCCTGTACCACCAAAGCCACCACTAGATGCCATCTTATGGATGATAGATGAGGAAAAGGAAGACGAGCTGGATGAATCAGATAAAGGTCTCCTTAGAGAACTTTGTCGACCAAATAACACAATGTTTCTCCTTCCTATTTCAGCAATAGAATTGACTTCAGGTGACAAGCCTCTTCTTCTTCTAGAAGCACGAGAATCTAAGGACATGAAAGAAAGGCCAAAATTGAAGAAAAAAAAGGTTATTGTTGATTTCTGAGCTGCCTACATCTAGATTCCAATTGTTCTTGGACACTAATATCTCTTTCAATTGCTGCCCAAGAACGGTCAAGATCAGCATGGGTCCTAGTAGTATCTAAAATAGTATGAAACAGGTTCAAAGCAATGATGGTCTGGTCTTGGAGACCGGGTTCAATATTGGGCTGCCTTGCGACAGGAACGGTCATTAATAGCAAACTGTCCAAGAATCACAGAAAAAGAAAGATGTATCGATGAAAATCGAGTATGAAAAATAACTGGAGAGATATCAAAGATCTCCCTAGTATGGTTGCCAAATAAATGTTGAGGAAGAGATATGAATAGATCTTACTCAAGAATTTTCAGACTTTACTTGGCTAAAGTAAAGTAGATGGGAATATCACCCTAAGTTTATAGCCAACAAAAATATGTATCCTAACTCACAAGTATTAATTACAAGTGCTTAGGATAGTTTTTTATCAACAAAAAGCTTGTTGGAAATTCACTTTTTATGTATTTTTCTGAAAATATCAGTTGTTGAAAATAAATATAAGAACGGAATTAAAGACACCAATATCATAATCAAGATAGATGAGACATAAATAAATCCTTTATTTCATTCCAATTCATCAAAGAGTCATTGTCTTTACAAAACTTCACACAACAATCTTGGACCAAAGTCAAACTTATAAATCCCTGATGGAACATACAAAAGGACCTCTGACAGAAAACCAAAATTCAACTCTAAACACTGGATCCGCTTGCCACGGGTTGCTTCCCACTCGAATCTGCACAATAGCCTTTATCAGTCATGAAAATTAATTCACAAACAGACAAGCCTACACAGACTATCAAAGATAGATCAACACCTCTGAAGAACAAGTGTCTGAATGGTTTGATTCAGCCCTGAATATTGTTGTCTACAATAATACCCTGCAATCACAAAAGAGAATTAGGATAGAATGAAAATATGAATGACTGAAAACTGAACTATCTCAACATAAACTCAAAGAGAAAACCTTAGCATGCTTTTTGATTCTATCCTCCGTTTGTTCCTTCCCTTAGTTCAGCATTTAACAATTTAGAATTGGTTAGAGTAGTTGAACTAACTTATTAGTTAAGCTAACATAAGACCTTAACTAACTTTAGTTAAGGAAGGGGCGAAAAGTAATAATCATGATAGGGTCATAATTAAATAATAACTAATAGGTGGGACCCCCTTCTGACTCCCCTAGTGATAACAATCATCACATCGCAAAATAATCCATTTGTTAAGCAAACACACCCCTTGTGCCTCCCTTCAAAACATATTTTCCTTTGACAATTTTAGCTCATAAAACTTGAAAATAATTCAGATTAATGCTCATATATCCAAAATAAGGCATGTTGTGCAAAATAAAACATGTTGTCCAAAATCCATGGAGTCCATTGTCATAAAACAATAAATAACATGAAAATTAAAACCCATATTTTCCAGTCTGTGAAGCAAGCCTTCCTTAATTGTTGTTCTCACCTCCTAATTTCCATGAAATTGCCTTGGGTTGGACAGAGCCTTTAGGATTTGTCTCACTAATTACATGGGAACAATCATCCCTCAAATGCATCCATGAAGACATGTATTTGTCAGAGTCATCGGAGGATGAGGAACGGGCAGTGGTGGCTTTTCCTTTATCTAATGCATGGTGATCTTCAGTCTTCAATATCTTGCTGGTGTGGGAAGATTACACTGGAGAATGGTTAGGGGCAGCTTGGACAATGGGGTTTAAAGGTGGAGAATTAGGGAAAGATAAGTTTGGCCAACCATGATGTTGGGAGACTGTTGAGTGGACAATCTCCTACCACCCATCATTTTCCGAGACTTCGGGTTGTAAAGAGACATGAGGAGGCACTAGTATATCGGAGGCTTGAGGGGCTTGGAAGGGAGGCCTTTTAGGCCTTGGTTGGACTATTTCATGTCCAATCCAATTAAAGAATCCAGCATGGAACAATTGGCCTAGCTCTTCAAAATCAGCATCAAAATGTATTGAGAACCTAGACCTCCTTGGGCCTCGGTTGCAGTTACCTCTACCTCTGTTTCCTCAGCTATGGCTTCCCCGACTGAAAAAAATCATCCTCTATATGTTAACAATTAGAAAATAGTATTTTAAATAAAAATGCATGAAAACTCCTTAAAAATATGAAATAGATTTGACTCGGAATGTATCAAGCTCATGCAATCCAATCCATACAAATTGTTCTAATGTTAATCAATGAGCAGGAGGGTGAAAAAATGTTCTGGGATACATGAGGGATTTGTAATTAGCGAAAATATGATATAATGAAAGGGAAGAGATATGGTCACTGCTCAATGATAACAACAATCAACTATAAGAAAACCAATAAACCTTATTGCAATTCACACAGAATTTTGCCACTTTTATCCAATCTAACACAGAATTTTCCTTAGCTATGATCAATATCAGAACAGGGGGTGAACAAAATGAATATGGGATATGTGGGGGGTTTATAATTAGTACAAAATGAGATAATGAGGGGGGGAGAAAAACATTTAATGTTCATGAGATTAATCAAGCAATCCATAACATATTTTGTAGTAAGGAAAATTTGCATCAACCAACAATAAGATAACTGAGTAATAATTCGTGTGCATTTGTTTAATTTCATTGTCCATTAATAACCAACACAGTTTTATTACAATACAAAAGTACTTCAGACAAATGGTAAGAGATTATGTTCCTTTTATTCGTACATTCTGCATGTTATAACAATCAACAATAACACTCAATCTGTAACCATTAATATCCACCATTTCCATACTTTTCCCCAATCCACATCTATATTTGAAAGTAATGTTTCTAAAAAATAATAATGAAGTCTCTACTTCTTCTAATAGAGTCAATCAAGATCTGTAATGATATCCGTTCCCATACATATATATGCAGTAGAAAGATCAAAATGATCCAGATCTCACATGTCACGCCTGAAAGGCAATTGACTATAACCAACAGTCATCATTTAGACATAGGCTATGTAAAATAAAATTTTTGAAACCCTGTACCATCTCAATGTGAAACAAATATCTGAATGCGACTTAAAACCGAGCCAAACATCCCACACAATGGTCATCAACAGTGATCAATTTGCAAAAGATAAACGCACTTAGAATTCGGGAGTATCACTGGGCATAAAAAACCAAGCCAACCATATTATTTGTGGTGCACAATTGAGAGGATTCCACAATGTCATAATTCCCATAACCACATAGCAATATATAACCATGATATAATTCAAAAACTTCATTTTGGGCCATTTATTAAGTCGCCTGTGAGTGACCAGGCCGCACGCATTCAAGTGTATTCTACCAATGATAAACGATGCAGTAAACATATCCAATCCAATCTTCTAATTCTCAACACATCACCTACAGGACGTGACATGCATGAACACCACCATACCCCTGTGACTAATCCCAACCATTATCCGAACATCATAATCCCACTCTAATGGCTGTGTAATAACCAACAATTCGGCACTATGGTAAGGGAAGCAATATACCAAACATGCATGATAACAGTGCATACCCACAAACCAAAACAAAAATGATGGAGGCCCTTTCAAAAACTGATTCTTTGACAACCGGTTGGCGACAGTGACCCTTAGAAATGCAATTGGCGATGCGGGGCTCGTGCAACTATCACAAAAGTATTGGCCAAAAGCCATACTAACATGACTGTTATATGAATAACGGGTGAGCTCGCATTTGAGGTAATAGGCCACCATAATCTTAACATGTCGATAGACCTCTTATGCAGCTCCAGTCTGGAGGGTTTAGGGGTTTTCACATTAGCCATCGCAGGAGGGAGGGGGGCACCAACTATGGTGGAACTTCGGGTTAAAGGAACGTGCTCAAGGAGGAACAAGATGCTTGTGGACGGGAGACATTATCTTGACAGAGTTGGACAGGGTTCTAGTTAAACCCATGAACCGTGAAGACAATCATCCATTCAGCCCTTTAAACTAAAACCCTTTAACAAAACGCAGTGGTAACAAAATCTATCACCTAGGAAGACCAAGAACTCACAACCATTATATGCAGAACCATCGATTTCCCATTCAAAGCCAAAAACACACAGTTGCAAAACTTAGGACAAAACAAACCCATACAACTAAGCCAAAAATATTTCGTAACCAGACTGAAGTCAAGAATGGCCAACAGAGACATACCTGTCAATCGAAAACCTTAAGAAGAGAAGCGGTCGAGCAGTTTCACCCTGCCAAAAATCTAGAGCGTGAACACAACAACGAGATCAAACGATAGTCCAGTGAGGGTGGCAGCCAATGAGAAGGGTAAAGGTTTCATGCATTAAATGCACATTGCCTCCACCCCTATCTCATTTACTCCACAGTACATGCCAACAAGCCTTCCATTAACACCATTAATCAACCAATGCATCGATAGTATCAACACATTTAAACCATAGCATAATCCAAGTCCACATAATAATTCAACCATTTGAGTTCACTTTTCCAAATGCACCACCCATGTTTACATTCCCGATATAAGTCAAATAAATCACTCGACCACTACTCAATCTAAACGATCATGTGTAGCATCAGCATCAAATAGCGTGATCAACATTTAACTAAAACATAGCATAATCACCATAAACAATTGCAAAGCCATTTTTTCCACAAGCCACCAAGGTGTATAACATATGCATATCGGCTATCGGTTGCATCAATGAATGCATAACCCGTGTATTACCACTTGCCAAGAATGCACCACCAAAATTTCCACGATATGCATACAAAAACAAATGTGATTAAACAATTTTTATGGCCATTTCCTTGTAACTGAAGTTAACAATAACCAACGATTATTTATGAACGTAGTATTGCAGGACTAGGTTCCTTTGTACTCATTGTAATATCTTTCCTTCTTTAAAACTTCCCTTAATGTAACTTTACTAATATGTTGTTATGAAGGTGTATTAGGAACAATATCCATTAATGAATAGCATGATGTAGTCACATGAAGGGATATCATAACGAAATCTCAACTCATATCCATAACAACGATATTCTCATCAACCATCTAAACCTTTGTAGCACATCATCATAACATTGAAAATGAAGAGATTTGATCTTCAAAAATTCAAGGGGTCCCACCTACTAGCATTACTTAGTCTTATATAATAATAGGCTTTAGCAACACTTTGTGGGCGAAACTACGTTGACATTTTCAATCGTCAACAGATGTGACCAGGGTAGAGTAAAGGTGGGCACTATTTTGCATGCTAAGGTAGAAGCCCCACCTTGGCTTCAACTGGGAAACATCTTAAAAAGAATAAAAGGCAATAAATGGGTTTCGAAAAAGGTTGCATTAAAAACGAAGGTGTATCACAGCCTCAACAAAGGCACCCATAAATGAGATACTATGGTCCCTTCTACATCATGAACCCCATTCCCAAGATTCTTTCCCCCATCCATGTCACTTAGTCCACATGTCTTAGAGAGGGGACCACTTGGGAAACACTCCTAAACTTGAGGTATGATTCACCCAATATGTCGCTATGTCAATCCTCCCATACCTAAACTTGGACATTTCATAGGGTCTTTCAACACTTTTTTTATTTTGATGAGGTAGTTTGGATGTACATGCTTAGATGGATCTTTTATTTACTTGATTTACCCATCATGATGCATTTGAATTGAGATCCTTGGAGGGCATATTCATTGTCTTTACAAGACCTTTCATGGTGGACGGATTTGGAAGAACAAGCCTAGCTTGGGCTTCCTTGGGGCTTGAATCCCATGGATGTGATATCATGGCCCACACAACGAAAAATGATGACAACCTTTGGAGGCTTGAGATATTCCTTATAGGACCTCACCCATTCCCCTAATAGCCCAACATTTTTTCTTTGGAGGCCAAAATGTCACACTTTGAGGGTTTGACGTCATGCATGAGTTAGGGTTTGGTGGTGATGAAGACACATGGCACAATTTGAAGGAAGAATGTCTTGGATCATGGAGGAGAGACTTGGAATGAGGAAAAATGGCCTTTGGATTCCTAGCGCATTCATCCTCAACCCCATGTTTTTCTTCTAAGTTCCAAAACATTGCCCTATAAGGGTGACATTTTACTTTTAGGGTTTCTTTCATGTGCAAATTATGAATTAAATATTATTATTATGCAAAAGTGGAAAAGTAAGGGTTGTTGTCTGCTTACTTTTTGGTTTACCCTAAATTTTGTGGACAAAATCTTATTAGAGGTTTTTGTATAAATAGATATCATCTCTATTTCATTTTTATCATAGCTCTCCCATGTGAAGAAGGATAATTGGCTGAAATTTTTGTCCTACTTGGGAAAATTCATTCTCTCTCTCTATTTTGATATGGTTTATCTCTTGTATTATGGAATGAAGTGGTGCGCTATCTCTTGGAGGTTCTTTCTCTTTCCTTGGTGATGAAAATTCTTGGTAACTAGGGTATGTCTTGGCATTTTTCTTAGAATTTGTAAGGAAAATATGCATTTGTTGGGTTTATTTCTTGTTCCATGGTTTTTATTGCCTAGATTCTTGGAGGAATATTCAAGCATACACCCTCCACTAAGTTTTATCTTTGTTGTTTTTTGAAAATACTATTGCAAAGTTTGCTTGGAGGAATAAGAGGGTTTACACCCTTCTAGATCTTACCTTGTTAGGGTTACTTGCTCAAGGGAGTAAAAGGGATTAAACCCCTTGAGAAGTGGTAGGCCTAAACTAGTACAAGAAGACTCCATAACCCATTTGCAAAGGCACTAATCGTTTATTTCATTGGAGAAATAAAATACTTGCATTGATATACATGATTTTGCAAGATATTGAATTTATTCAAAGTGGAATCAATTATTTGCTCAATTGTTTGCTTGAGCCACTAGGGCATTTTGATTGGTCAAGGATATATTGTTGTTGTTACAAACTTATGCTACAACCATTAGGGATGTTGCAAACTCTCTTTTTCAAGATTAATTTCTCACTCTTTTACCGTTGGAAATAGTTGGAAAGTTGCTTTTGTTAATCTACTTGATGTAGGATATTGTGGGGAAACATTTTGGCTAATTACTTGGGGTAAAAGTTGTTGTTGTAGAAAATCCTTTCTACATCCATTTGTATGCTCTGAAAAATCTCTGAAAACATATTTTTTTAACCCTAATTCACCATCAAAGCTTGTGCTAAAGTATTGGGAATTAGTATGCATGTTTAGTGCTTCATTGCCCAATAAATACTT
>JZKD02S1810696.1:607511-627706 GCA_000966675.3 Picea glauca
AAAAAAATGTGTTTTACAATGCTAAAAATGCCAAATAGACTACTCCAATGGCTTCAGAACATCCAAAAACCCCTAGTTGGGCTTTTTCGACACCTCGTTTGGCCAAAAACTGAATAAGATAGGCTTCCTAGAAGTCCCCCTTCAAACTTGTTGTCTATGCATCTACAAATCACACCCTTGTTGGCTCAACCTAGCCCACACACATATTTAAGCATTAAAACTTAGCACCGGATGCAACCGCGCGAACCGTGCAAACTGTAGGATGGTTACGGGCGCACCTAACCCCTAACCGCTAGGGCTATGGTCGTATGACCCATATGACCACGCGCAAGTGCAAACATAGGCCCCCTTTTCCACAAGCCAATGGTTAAAGAACAAGTGGTGGGTCGTTTGTATAACCGTATAACCGAATTCAAACCAAAACGCATACCCGCGCACGCACATATGGTAATACATATGGTCATATCGTTATAATGTATGCGACCGGGGGCTGGAGCTAAGCGCCATCTTGGACCCCCACGCCAATACATAAAAAATCAAACTTAAATAAATATGAAACCATATATATAACAAGGATTATTGTATGGCACGTTGGCAATGCAAAATTTGCACAGGTTGTATTCGTGGGTGGAGGTCACGGGGTCAAACCCGGTGGACTCCAATAAAGTTTTATACAAGCAACCAATAACATGGTGCCACATGTCGAAATGGCATTCGTCCACATATGCCAATCATTTGCCACTCAGCCCTACCACGTGTCATACGAAACTCCACGTCATCATCCGTACGGACTGTACGGATTGTACAGTCAACATCCCTTTTTTTTGTATGTTTGTCAATTTGAATAGAACGCGATATCTCTCACTCCCGATGTCTGTTTGAACCCAAACGAGTTGCATTGGGTTCATAACGATGAGGCCTATGCTCCCATTCGATTGAAGCAATTCCAAGCACTTTGAATTTTTGAGCAAAATTTCATCCCCTGGATCAACTTGTTTGTCCCATTGATCTTAAGGCTTGTATCACTCTTATTTGTCTTGTTTCGGGCAGTTATAACACTTTGGTGCAGGTACTCAAGTATTTGGAAATCATTTCCTTTCAAAAAGACTCATTTTTCAATCCCTCATACTTCTCCCATTGTTGACCTAAGGGGTTCCTCTCATTATCTCTCCATATTTCATCGCAATCCCCCTAGGGTCACCCAAGATTCCCCCCTTGACGTAATCACTTCACCTCTAAAGTGATGGGAATGTTTATATAAGGTTGAAATGGGTAGGTATTCTCAAATTTGTCACCATCTTATGGTTTGGGTCAGGATTTGCCCAACCTACAACCTGTGCAGGATAATCATTAGACATGGGTCTTTAAAAGAATTTAAGAAAAAACCTGCAATTTTTGTATTTGTTGAGAAACCCTTAGGGAAATATTCCTAAGGAATGATTTCATAATATAGGAGTCTATTTAGATGTCACTGGAACACCTTGGTCATATCGACCTCTTAACTCACCCTTCGCATGTCACTAAGTTCAAACTCAGTGGAAGGAGGGTACCTCCTTCAAACCTTTCACCTGTGTGATCAAGGGGGACCATGTCCACAGCTCTAACCAAATCGTAGATAAGTGTTGAGCATGCAGCCTCGAGGCTTGTCCAAGATTCCATATGACCAAGGTCTAGGAACCCTATGCTAAGCCCGAAAGGAGCTAATATTTTCAGGCTTCGGAACTCTGGTAGTTCGGAGCTCCGAGGTGTTATGGCCTTACCACTCTCAAACTAGCCAAAGGAAAACTATTGGTACAGTTACCAACGAGGTTCACTGACACTAGGTGTTTTCCCTAACCATGACCGATGGACCTGTCCCACCGTTAAACCATGTCCCACTTACCAATCGTAAAGTAACGTGAGCCGCAGATCTGAGGGTATTTGGGAGTCTCCCTGGACGTTGGATATATGTCGAGTTCAGTCCGATGTTGACTACTTCAGGAGAGCAGAGGTGTCATAGCACCAAATTCCCTGAGTGATGGATTTGTGAATTAATGTGAGTTGTGGATCTGGGGAGTCTATTGAGAACCCCTCTTAACTATATGATCAACCAGTGGAGTGACTCACATACAACACTTCGGCGAAGTCCTACTTCGGGAGAGTGAAGTTGTCATAACGCCAAAACCCCCGAATGTTAGAGCTTAAAATTAACGACAACTGTATATCTAGGGATGCTTTAGGATCTTCCCTAGTCATTGGACCTATGCCAAGGTCATTCCGACGTTGACCACTCTGGGAGAAAGGGGGTGGTAAGCAAGAGGAACACCCGAACGTCGAATTCGTGAAGTGATAAGGGTCGTAGATCCAAGGATGTTTTGGGATCTTTCATGACCGTTATATATAGACCGTGGTCAGCCCGACGTTGACCACTATGAGAGCGAGGAAGTCACATGGGGAATCCCCCAAATGCCAAAGTTACGAACTAACAGAGGTCGTATATTAATGGATCTACGTGGACGCATCTCGACCGTGAAATCTAAGGGCATCAGGAGGTTATCAGTCTAGAGTGACGTGGCATGCTAATGTTACCCAGGGTGATGTGGAACCATGTTTGACGTGCCACATGTCACCTTGATTCATACATTTCACTGACCCTATGTGCACATTAGAATGTGACATGTGTCACCCACTAACGGGGCCACATGTCATATTTTCCTTGTCGCGAGTGTTGAAGCTAGGTTTGAAAAATTTTCACCTTTAAAACTAAAACCTTTCTCTTTCGGGATTCGGTTTTTCATAAGGTATAATCCTCGCTATCAGTCCAAAAGACCGTTACCGAAGTCCCGAAATGATTTCATTTTTTTGTTATAACTAAAGACAAGAAGCTCAAATGTTATTAATGTCTAGACGCATGTTCTATAAAGTACTTTAAATCGCGATAATTTAAAACTCTAAAGGAGTTAATTAACCATCTTTTTAACCTTTCGGGATTCGGGGTTTACTTAGAACGATATCTCTTCAATACATTTTGAATCGCGAAATCCTGATTCCATATTTTCTGAAAGAAGTGAAAATCAGTCTAAATCCTGATTAATTTAAAACTATCCTCATCGTGATTTCTGGATTCGGGGTTTAGTGGTGACATACCTCATATAATCACGATCCTCGAAACCCCGAAATGCGAAGTCGCGACTCAATATTGAAGTTAAGGATTAAAAAAAATTCTCATCACAATTTTGGAATTCGAGGTTTAGTGTTGACATACCTCATGTAACCGTGATCCCCAAAACCCCGAAACGCGAAGCCACGACTCAGTACCAAATTTTTAAAGAGAACTATTTTATTTTTTTTTAAATATACATTTAACGGTAATTAAACTTCTTAAGTATTTTCTTTTCGGCCTCTATCAAAAGAAGTTTTTTGAATGTTGATTTTAGAATTGTCGAAATATGGCCACATTAATAACGGATAGATCGTGATTTATGCGACACAAATGTGTATCTCAAAGATATTCTCTGCATTAAAGGTATTAAATTATTGACAGTTGTGTCAGTACTTTCACCATAAAATGAGTTAAAAGAAAACTAGAGGTCTGTGTTTTGAAACTTATTCTCGCTTTTTCTATTAGAAATAGGATAATACAACTGAGCTTTCACACCTCTCTTCTGTGACAGGTTTTCTTTCCAATACAGAGTCATGGCACCAAAGAAGGGACCCAAGAAGAGTGAAGATACAGCTGATATTTCCAGCCCAGAGGGAGATGTCATATCAAACACCACACCACATGCTATCTACTTAATTAAATCATGGAGACAGATTTATGAAAATCTGGACTGGGAGATGAAAAATTCCCCTAGCGATTCTGAGAATCACCTTCGGGACATAGCAGAATCAGAGCTTCACAAAATTGCAACATGCCCACGGCTCATGGCGTACAACGACATGGTTAGTTGGGCTTTGGACAAGGTTGATATTCCAACGTGAAGAATTTTAAATGATCAAGGAGCCATTATCGACTCATTCAGACCTAAACATATCCAGGTTATGTACAAACTCTCACCCAATCCTAATTTCATTTACAATGTTGAATTTATAGCTGAATTCCAAAGAAAGGAATGCACTGAGGCAGACCAAACTTACCTTGATTTAATCAAAGGTTGGTGGAGATTTCCATCAAAATTTAGGGATGATACCCATAAGATTTATGCCACGGCCTCTTTGAATGAGTACATGGTTTATGTAGCCATGATGCTGTGTAGACTCTTCGGCAAAAAGAATCCTTGTCATTTCCCCGCAGAATGGGTGCCCTTTTTAGAAGAAGCATCAAAAGGGTATAGTTTCAACTGGGACAAGATTTTATCTAATAATATAGCCAAAGAGATTTCGGATTATAGAGCTTCAAAAGCCTGAGGTCAACCAGTGGCCTTCTACATGCCGGCATACCTCATGGACGCAATTTGTTTTATGAATCCATTTCCCCTGATGAATTGGAGTTGGAACATAACCTACCCTGAACCCATTCACGAATATCACTCTGAGTTATGGGAAGAAAATGAAAAAAATTTGTTTTACGAAATTTGCCATTTTGTGGTGATACTCATGCATAAAATGTTTTTCGACTATGACCCTCCTCGCATTTCTGAAGTAGTTTCAAATAACCTCAAACAAATAGAAGACTGGTTCATTGAAGAAAGATTCTCCTACATCAGGGTTTATGAGTGCTTAATTCCCCCTCATGCGCTTCCAAAATTCCTTCTAGATAGACTAGTGTGTAGGGAAGTGGCACACCAAATAGTAAAAGGCGGTATTGGAATAGGGCTAAAGGCAACTCAAAAGAATTCATGGCCCATCTTCCCTGTGCACATTGGAAAATTTTCATTACTAAATTTGGGACATTCTAGGGTGGAAGCAGAAGCACTCGAAGAAATTAAACTGGTAAATATTGAGTACAAGAGGCATGACCCTTATCAATTAGTGAATAAACACTTGATACACTGCAATATGAAAGCCTACGAACATGAGGAATCCCCTTGGGAAGGTGTGTTCAAAGGGACCAAATCTTATAAAGAAGTATTGGAAAGTGTACAGACACTGTCATCTGACCTGCAAGTCAACTTTCAGACCTTTCAGAAGCATCGACGGAGTGGTCTGCCCCAAGTACTTCAAGGGGAAGAAATTACCCTCCCCCAAGAGAAGGAAAGAATTCCACCAGTTTTCGAGCAGGAAGCACAAAGAAGTGAAATCCCAAAAAGGCTCCTATAGGATGTAGAAAGGCCTCCACCAAGCAAAAAGACTAAAGCAGAGAAAAGATCAGGGAGACCTCCCAAGTCCAGTAAGCCTATTCCCACTTCATCACCAAAGGTTGATGTCAACACACCTAAGGTAGCAGCAAGAGGGAAAGGATCTACAGATATAGGGAGTCCCATAGCCTCCTTAACTCCCTTACAGCCCACTTATGGACTGCCACACATGGGAGCTCTTTTTGTTGATGACCTTACCTCCATTCTCATAGATGAGATTCCTCCTTTCGATTATTTTTTCAGTAGAAAAAGGAAGGCGGTCCTGAAATAGGAGATGCATAAGAGGGAGGGGAACATCGTTAAAAAAAAGAAGGTCCTGATAGACGGACAAAATTTGGAGGAAGAAGATTTCGCTACAGAGGTAGCAGGTTCCATCGGAGCCATGGCAATAGAAAACTTTTTTACCGTGGGAAAAATCATAACAAGGATAAAGAAGAGTGATGAAATCATAGCACAATTGCAAGAGAAATTAAAGAATGTTGAGGAAAGAATTAGAGAAGAAATGAGTAAAAGTTTGGAGCAGAGAAGGGTTGCCGAAAGGTTAGAGGTTCAATCGCTCAAAACGAGTTTGGATGAAATGAGCCAGGAAATACAAACAAATCAGCTACAGATTATTCAGCAAAAGGAGCATGCAGAATAGTTGTAGGCTAGATTAATATCAATGGAAGATCAGATTATAGACTTAAAATCTTTCCAGGCCCAATCACTGGAAGTGCATTCAAAAATAGAAATTGAACAGCAAAAATTGATTTCCAGGATAGAAATTATTCAGAATTACTTTCAAGAAGTAGACAATGCCTTTGAAAATATTATCCTAAGAGAAAAAGAAGCCAAAGCAGTGAGGATTACTCTCCAAAAGGAAATTATATATTCGACAGGTGAAGAGGTATCTGAAACTATGAAAGCATCAGCCACAGATCAAATCAGAGGTGACATCATGCTCAAGCTATGGGAAACCAACATAACTGAAAGCAAAAGAATAGCCAAAGAAATCATAAATGACTGTGAAGAAGTTTTTGATCTTCTAGACAAAGGGTCATTAAATATTGGAAAAGTCCAGTGTACAGGACTTTTGGGACAGATCAATGTTGTAAGACATCAATTAAATTTTAGGGAAAATTTGAGTGAAATCCAAATGGAAATTTCACAACTAAGAAAAATCGATGTCACCCTAGTGGACAGGTTGTTAGTTGAGCCTAACTTAAAGTTGCAATCAATAAAGTTTATAGATAAAGGAGTTGATGACCGTCTTTCTAAGATTCAGAGAAAGGTTTATCTGTTCGAGGTAAGAGATTTTCCAGAACCCCCCATAAATTTTACGCGGTTCCTAGAGAAATGCATTAATTGTATCGAATCAAAAGAAGGAGAGTCATCATCAAACTAAAAGTATTATTTGGAAGAGTTCTACTTCCAAGAAAATAGAAAATGGAGAAGATCATGAAAACGGTTTTGGATCTATTTTTTAACAAATAGTTAGTTTCTAAGAGTTCGGAAATCACCAACTGTACTAAGATTGGTGGTTCTATATAAATGTAATTTTTCAAGACTAAGAATGGAATTTTTTATGGAGGGAATTGTAAAGAGATAACCTTGTTTTTCCTGAATTAATACAATATAGATTGAAGATTCCAGATTTGGTCAAGCCTAAGTTATGTGTTTCTCTGTCATTCTATTTTTATTTCATACTTTTGTTTGAAGTGTTTCATATGGTAATTTCTATATTGGTAATTGAAACAGTCAGATTATCTAATCGTTTGCAATTTTTCCTCTGTATCGGCTTTCAGCAGATATAAGAACTATAAACGTTTTAGGTCTCTGAAACTGTATTCTTATGCAAAGTTATCATTCATTTTCTTGTATTAACTTAAAATGAGATTCTTCTTAAATTGATGCCTCATTTCTGTTATACAACTACATGTTTCCTTTTTCTTCATTCCATCCACTGTCTCCTTTAAATTTGACTCAGACACTAGAAAAGGCCTTTATTTTTGTTATACTATTAATTCATAATTTGGAAGTTCTATTTTTATAATTTTGAACCAGAAATTTGCGACCCTTGAAAATATTCTTGATTTACAAAAAAAAAAAAAACCTCAGCTTTCATGACTGTTCCAGTTACCATACAGTCCAATATAGAACCCGGTCTATCAGATCAAACGAGAATTTCGTTAAACCTATTCAATACCATCCTATAGACAGCAAATACACGGGTAGAACTTGAAAGCTCATGGGTTGCAATTGAAAGGGATATTAGCATTCAAGAACAATGGGAAGCTAGACAGAGACAGTTAAGGAACCAACCGTGATCTCAGTTTCCTTTAAACTTTTTATTTTTACCCATTAATTATCTCTACCCTTTTTGGATTCCTTGACGGTATAATTTAGAGCCTTAAAGTATAAACTCAGGAACAACATCTTTTTGGCGCCGTTATCGGGGAACGAAGAAACGAATATTTTCCCTGGGAAGAACGACATTGACACTATCTTTCTTTGATAGTGAACAAAGATAGAAAAACCTTCTAAGTCTACTTTTATCTTTCACTTGGCGACTCCACATTTTTTAAACTGGATTCTAGCCAAAAGAACACCAGAAAGAACCTGGACGACAAGCAGACTTCGCCAGTTTTTTATCCGGAAAAGATTTTAAAATCAAGAAGATCTCTTAGACAAATCATTTCACCAACAAATGTCATCTGTCAACCAAATTCTTCACGGTTGAACGTCATAGGAACACTTGAGAGATTCCTCCCCCTCCCCCCGTCGATCGATACGTGCTCTTTTCCCGAAATCCACACTCCTACTACTGAACGCTTCAACGAATGTCATGTGTATCTTGATTTAACCCTCGTTAATTTTTTGATATATTCATCTTACAAGCCTGGAGAAATGAGTTTTCTTCATCTTGGTCCTTCTTTTTCTAGTTTCTTGTGCCTTGATGATCAGTTCCCCACAACCTTTCTGTCACATTCAAGTACAACACTAGTTTCAATCTCAAATCTATCAATGGTTGCACACGGAGCTGCGGGGGCTGGAGGCAGTTTTGTAGGTGGTGTCGTAGGAGGCCAAGTACCGCTCCCTGGAAATTTTGCTAAGGTGGCTACCAGATATGCCCCTCTTGTCCTCCTGATTCCCCTACATGACCTTCCAGAAAATTACATGAAAAATCTCGCAAAATTTACAGGGGAAGGTGATTTAACCACACAAGAGCACATCAATTTCTTTGACCAATTCACTGATATCCTAGGACTTGAACAAGAATATGTCTACTCCATAATCTTAGTACAAAATTTTGAAGGGTAGGTCAGAACCTAGTTCCGAGGCTTAGAAGCGGGATCTTTAAGGTCATACAATGAACTCGAAAGTGCTTTCATCAGGCAATGGGGGGAAAGAAAATATCACCTCTATTATCTGACAGATTTCGAGGCTCTTAGAAAGAAAAATTCAGAATCAATTCTCGAGTTCAGTTCTCAAGTTCACCCAAAGATTTAATAAATTGTACAATAAAATTCCCATCGAGGTCAACCCTTCTCAGCCTGCAACGAAAGTAACTTTCGTTGGAGATTTCGACCCCGATTTTGCCTTACTATTGAGAGAAAGGAGATCAGTAGACCTCACCAAGATGCAAGATGATGCCCTAGAAATCGAATCAAACATGATGGCTTCACGAAAGCTAAAAGCCAAAACGGAGGTTGGGAACAAAGAAACCAGAAGATACAGAGAACAAGGAGGATCTTCAGGGTCAAGAAGATCTTCAGGAGACAAGATGGACGACATGGCTAGGATAATTAAAGAACTTTCCAATAAGATTTTGAAAATGGAATTAGAGCAGGCTAAAATCGACCATTTTCCCAGAAAGGATTTTAGAAGGAATCCCAATCCTCAAGTACCACAAAGACAGATTAAGAATGAGGATCAGAAAATCCCAACCCCCTTCAAGAGTGAAAACTTCATTGGAGGGGAAGATTTAGAAGATTTTGAGGAATTAGAGGAAGATATAAACAATCTGGGTGATGACGAGCCACAACCCTATTTATCAAGACAAGATTATGAAAAATTCTTAAATAAAGAAAATAGTTTGGAAAATGACCTAAACGATAGTACTTATGATGTTTTGACCTACCAAGGTATTGTCAATGGTATAATGGTCGAGCTTCAACAGAAGTACAATCTAAGACCTAGAAACAAGAGTGTTACAATCACCCAAAAGAAAAAGATCTTGCTAAGGAGCGAGACAGACGAGATAGTTTCAAAAGATGTTGAAAAACAAATTGTAAAAACTGACCAAACGGACACACAGCCTACCAAGACTAAGGTAGTTGAAACACTCACAGTCAAAACACCGAAAGCGAAATTTCCTACAACCGAAACAAAACCTTCATCACAAAAGAAAGCTGATAAGAAGGGATTCGAAGCCCAAAATGTTGAGAACGACAAAATTGTGAGAAATTTCAATCTGGAAAACGAAAACAATAAAATCAAGATCCCCATACCTCTTGTCGAGCTGGAAAAAAATCCAACATATAGAAAAACAAATTGCCAAGTTGAATAGATTTTCGAAATATGAAAGCCAAGCCGACATCATTAACTTAGAAGACAATAAGCCGAACATAGTTTTTGGCCCCCATTTCAAAGGTGCCAAAGACACTGGTTCTCCCTTCTATATCATGTTAACCTTGTTCGACCAACTACTCCATAACTGTATGCTTGATTCTGGAGCATCCCACAACGTAATTCCTAAAGCCATTATGGATAAATTGGGTCTCGAAATTACTAGGCCTTATGGAGATTTATATTCTTTCAATTCTAGAAAAGTTAAATGTATAGGCATGATCAAAGACTTGGTAGTAAATATGGCTCAAATACCTGCGAAAAGCATTCTCATGGATGTAGTGGTCGTCGATATCCCTCTGAAATATGGTATGTTGTTATCTAGATCTTGGGGTGCCAAGATTAGGGGCTCCCTCCAACTTGACATGACATATGCTACGATCCCATTTTACACGCCTATATAGAGAGACCAGGTTAGCTTTCACGATAAGTGATCCGCGCAACCTGAACAATTACCATGTATATATTGTTGATTAGGATCTAGGTAATTGTATCTTATCCATTGACGATGATATTGTTTTAGGTATAGATGAAAGTTGTACAGAAGAAAAAATAGAAAACGAAAAAAATAAACAAAATGTATATAGCATTGGTGTGTGGAAGATGTTTTTTTACGACGCTTCATCTTACCTTGGAGCTAGAGCAGGGACACTCCTTGTGGCCCCTGATAATCAATCCGTAATCCCTTTTTCTTATAGACTTTAGTGGAATGTGGACCACACTAATAACGTATGCAAGTATGAAGCCTTAGTATTAGGTTTGGAAGCCGCTAGGAGAATGAAAATAAAAAACCTTGAAATATTTGGTGATGTCGAGCTAATCATAAAACAGGTAAACCAACAGTACCAGGCCAAACATCCTAGGTTGAGGTCTTACAGGAATTGCGTCTAGGATCTGATCGAAAATTTCTTCTCCTCTGTCAAAGTCCACTACATTCCAAGAACTAAAAACCAACATGTCGATGCGTTGGCCAAAGAAGACTCAACCTTCACACCTCCCACCGCTTTCAAACTAAAATATAATATACAAATGAGACACCAACCTTCCATACCCAATAACATACAGCACTAGAAAGTTTTTGAGGATGACGAACAACTGCGTAAATTTTTAGAATCGATAGATGAATTTGTCGTAAATAATGTCGACCAAGAAAACCAAAATGATCCCATTTGGATCATACAGGAAGGGGAAGACCCTCGGGAATTTCACGATAAAATTACCAATCATCGTATGCTTGTTCTAAAAAATAATCAGATCCCCAAGGGCCTAATTCCCTTGGAAAGGTTATTTAATCAAGACGATATCCCTTTAAGATCCACCTTACAACCGCAACCTGAAGAGGTTGAGGACTGTGACATAGGTACCAAAGAAAACCCTCGGTTAGTGAAACTATCCAAATATCTGCCCCCAGAAACCAAAAGTAAATACGTTGAGTTGCTTAGAAAGTATAAATATGTTTTCGCTTGGTCTTATGATGAATTGAGAACTTATGATACTTCTATAATTGAACATAAAATTCCTCTGAAACCTGGTTTCAAGCCTTTTAAATAGAAACTCAGACAGATAAACCCTATTCTGCTACCAGTAATTGAAAAGGAGGTCAAAAAACTCTTGGATGCTAAAATCATCGTCCCACTAAGATATTCTGAGTGGGTGGCTAATTTAGTCCCAGTAAGAAATAAAAATGGCGAAATCAGACTGTGTGTCGATTTTAGAAACATGAACCAATCATCACTCAAAGACAATTATCCATTGCCTAAGATGGACCATGTTTTAGAGAGAGTAGTTGGAGCTAACAGAATGTCAATGATTGATCGTTTTTCAGGTTACAATCAGATCGCAGTACACCATGATGATAAGGAAAAAACAGCTTTCACTATCCCTTGGGGTACCTTCATGTACAATAAAATGCCTTTCGGGTTGATGAACGTAGGGGAAACCTTCCAGTGAGCCATGGACATCACCTTCATGGGTGAGAAAGATAAATTCATTGTTATCTATCTCGATGATCTAACCGTTTTTTCAAAATCTAATACGGAACATCTAGTGCACCTAAAGCAAACTTTCGAGAAATGTCCTAAATTTGGTTTGTCCCTCAATCCCAAAAAGTCGCATTTCGCTATGAAAGAAGGTAATCTATTAGGTCATGTGGTGTCAAAAGATGGAATCAAAATCAATCCTAAAAGAATTGAGGCTATAGATACTATAAATATCCCTAGAAATGTAAAAGAAATCTAATCCTTCCTAGGGAAAATAAATTTCTTGAGAAGATTTATCCCTAACTTCGTTGAAATTGTGAAGTTGATCACAGATATGTTGAAAAAGAACAATGAGATGAAGTGGATAAGTGAATCCAAATCATCTTTTCAACAAATCAAAAAAGTTATCAGTGAAGCGCCGGTCTTAGCAAGTCCTGATTACACAAAAGAATTTCGGATTTTTTCCTTCTCTTTCGAACACACTATCGCGGTTGTATTGTTATAGAAAAATGAAGAAGGCTTTGAACAACCCATTGCTTTTTTCAGTAAAAGTATGAGAGATGTTGAGTTGAAATATAATATACTAGAACAACAATCTTACGCAATGGTGAAGGCTCCACAAGCTTTCAGAACGTATGTATTACATTCGAAGATCATAGCCTATGTTCCTACAAGATCAGTCAAAGACATATTGGTTCAGCCAGATAGTGATGGGAGAAGAGGAAGATGGTTAGCTAAGATTCAAGAGTTCGATTTTGAAGTCAAACCAACAAAACTCATTAAAGGCCAAGGTCTGGCTAAATTGTTGGTCGAATCCAACTTGCAGGCACTTGGAATAAATCAGCTACAAGAAGATGAGAGTTCTCTATAAATAAATGAACTCGATTTCGCTACTCCTACGGTTGAGATAGAAGATAGGTTTTCTTCTTCAGTCTGGTATCATGATATTGTTTCCTATCTATTGACCCTTCAATGTCCCAATGAATTAACCCCATCTAAAGCCAGGACACTGACGCTGCATGCTATAAAATATTGTATGATAGACGGAAAACTATTTTGGAAGGACCCCTTGGGTTTTTTGCTAAGCTGCTTGGTCGAGATCGAAACCGAAAAGGTTATAGATGAGTTCCATGAGGGAGTGTGTGGAGGACACCACGCTTGTCCAGCCACAGCTTATAAAATCTTAAGAGTTGGATATTACTGGCCCAAACTTTTCATAGATGTAAATACTAAATTCCGAGCTTGTGTTCCCTGTTAGTAGTTTACAGGTAAACAGAAAATGTCAGTTGTGCCTCTAATTCTAGTTAAAACCGAAGCCCCTTTTCAATAGTGGGGCCCCGATTTTATTTGAGAGATTCACCCACATTCCAGTGCTCAGCACAAGTGGATTCTAACCACAACGGACTATTTTACTAAGTGGGTGGAAGTTATTCCCACAAGAAACGTGACTGACACAGTTGTAATCAACTTTCTAGAAGAAAACATTTTATCCAGATTCGGTTGTCTCCAAAAAATAGTCATCGACAATGCACAAGCGTTCAAATCAATGGCTATGGTAAGCTTTTGTCAAAAATTCAGCATCATATTAGGACACTCCACAGCTTATTATCCGCAGGGAAATGGTCTAGCTGAATCATCTAACAAAAGTCTGACAACTGCGATAAAAAAATACTGACTGACAACAAGAAGACGTGGCATATTCATTTGAAATATGCTCTATGGGCTAACAGGATAAGTACCAAAAGGGAAATTGGAATGTCCCCTTTTCAGATAGTTTATGGCACTGATGTTATCTTACCGATCAATCTTGCTCTGCCAGTAATGAAAATTTGGCAAGATTCGAACAAAGAACCTAACGAAATTACCAGAAGAGAAAACCAGTTGGTCGAAGTTCAGCAAAATAGGATTGAAGTAAACGAAAAGTTGCAGAGATATTAGGATAAAATGAAGGCTTTGTTTGATCAGAAGGCTAAGGATAGAGATTTCCTCCCTGGAGATCTGGTACTAAAATGGGAAGCCAAAAGAGAAGACGCTGGCAAACACGACAAATTCAACTCGATCTGGTCTGACCCTTATAGAGTCTCAGCCTCAAAAGGAGAAAATGATTTTTCATTAGAAAATCTAAATGGAGATATTCTAAGCACGCCTGTAAATGGGTGATATCTTAAACACTACATGCAGTAATATGTTTTCGAATTTTCACTGCATATACCGGTTTGTTTTCACATTTTATTTATAGTAACATTGCTTTCGTTAAAAAAATAAATAAATAATAAAAATTATTTAAGATTTTTCAGAGGATGCAAATACAAAGCAGTTCAAATCTAGCAGTTCTCAGAGTTAGTATGAGTGTGTCTGATAGTTATCAGTTGTTCATGAGAGAAGCGCCAGGACTAAAGAGACCAATTATACTACAAGGGTAATCTGCATGGATAACCCTGATAAATACTTGCCCAAAAGGTGATGAGGAAACAATCTTCTGGTTGTAAGTATGATGAACTTTTAAGGTATGAACTCTGACCTGAGACCATGAGTTAAAAATATCCTATGAGGTACAAGTGAACGAGTTGCTGATTTTTTATATATATAAAATAAATAAAAACATAAAGAAACAAAATTTTATATAAATAAATGATTAATACTCGTTAGCACTCCCAAGTTTCGAGGGTCTCTCACATTTACACTTCGATCGCTATCAATCTTACTCTTCACCAAATCTTGTTTTTTCTCCCTTTAAGTCTCATCTTAATTTCGGAAATGTTCAAACTAACTTTCGAAGAAAAGATAGGCAAAATCCTCTGTTTTTCCTAAGCCTTGGCTGAACCGGAAGTATGTCTGGGCTAATCTTAACCTTTTTAGTCTTTCTACCAGAAATAAAAATATCGTTTTCACTCAAGTGAAGTCTCGAATAAAAAAAAAGGGGCGGGAGGGGCGGTTAATAAATTTTCCCTGAGATTCTACATAAAGTTAGAATGTCTGAGGGCCAAAAGTAGATCAATCCAGAGCCTTTTAATAAGTTGACAAACCTTTGCAAAAAAAAAAAAACCCTGAGTATGTTACATACTTATTGATTGCCCCCACTTCATAACAAATATGTATAGAAAGAGATAGTGAAAGGAAATTCATTATCGATTGCCCCCATCTAACATAAAGAGGTGGTGAAAGGAAATTCCTTATCGATTGCCCCCATCTCAGAATTTAAATGCTAAAATTAATGAAGTGGTGAAAGAAAATTCAATGTCGAAAATCCGATAACTTCACTGGGGTACTGAACAGGCTCGTTGGCAATGAAGCAATTTTGCCATAACAAACAAGGTTGTTATACACAAATTTCAAGAGGCTCTGGTAGTTTTCTTCTCTCAACCAGATTACACTCTAAGATTGTGGGATTCTAGTTTACACTCTAAGAGTCTCTCGATGCGAATACGATCAAATAAAAACTGGTAGAACTACTAATCTTGTTTTGATTATCCTGCACAAGTCTGAGGTTGGTTTTAGAAAGGGAAATCTAAGTGATCCTATTTCAAGATTGTCGAACTCTTTAGTTTGGAAAATTTTCCGAAGTTAAGGATTGGAATCTTTATCCTCTTAGTAGTTTTCGCAGCTATGTTTCACAGACCGAAATAACTGACCCCATTTACCCAATAAAAGGCACTAAGTCCACCTGTTCTCCTCATCCCACAAGGAGACGAGGTCCCCAATTGGAGCCTATGTTGAAGCTAGGTTTGAAAAAATTTCACCTTTAAAACTAAAACCTTTCTCTTTCGGGATTCGATTTTTCATAAGGTATAATCCTCGCTATCATTCCAAAAGACTGATACCGAAGTCCCGAAATGATTTCATTTTTTCATTATAACTAAAGACAAGAAGCTCAAATGTTATTAAAGTCTAGACGAACGTTCTGTAAAGTACTTTAAATCGTGATAATTTAAAACCCTAAAGGAGTTAATTAACCATCTTTTTAACCTTTCGGGATTTGGGGTTTAATCAGAACAATATCTCTTCAATACATTTAAAACCAGTCTTAATCCCGATTAATTTAAAACTATCTTCATCGTGATTTCGGGATTCGGGGTTTAGTGGTGGCATACCTCATATAATCGCAATCCCCGAAACCCCGAAACGCAAAGTCGCGACTCAATATTGAAGTTAAGGCTTAAAAATTGTTATCATCGCGATTTTGGGATTCGGGGTTTAGTGTTGACATACCTCATGTAACTGTGATCCCAGAAACCCTGAAACGTGAAGCCACGACTCAGTACCAAATTTTTAAAGAGAACTAACTTTTTTTTTTTTTAATATACATTTAATGGTAATTAAAATTCTTAAGTAGTTTCTTTTCGGCCTCCGTCAAAAGAATTTTTTTGAATGTTGATTTTAGAATTGTCGAAATACGGCCACATTAATAACGGATAGATTGTGATTTCTGTGACACAAATGCGTATCTTGGAGATATTCTCCACATTAAAGGTATTAAATTATTGACAGCGGCATCACTACTTTCACCATAAAATGAGTTAAAAGAAAAATAGAGGTATGTGTTTTGAAACTTATTCTCGCTTTTTCTATCAGAAATAGGATAATACAGTTGAGCTTTCACACCTCTCTTCTGTGACAAGTTTTCTTTCCAATACAGAGTCATGGCACCAAAGAAGGGACCCAAGAAGAGTGAAGATACAGCTGAGATTTCCAGCCCAGAGGGAGATGCCGTATCAGACACCACACCACATGCTATCGACTCAATTAAATCATGGAGACAGATTTATGAAAATCTGGACTGGGAGATGAAAAATTCCCCTAGCGATTCTGAGAATCACCTTCAGGACATAGCAGAATCAGAGCTTCACAAAATTGCAACACGCCCATGGCTCATGGCGTACAATGACATGGTCAGTTGGGCTTTGGACAAGGTTGATATTCCGACGAGAAGCATTTTAAATGATCAAGAAGCTATTATTGGCTCATTCAAACCTAAACATATCCAGGTTCTATACAAACTCTCAACCAATCCTAATTTCATTTACAATGCCAAATTTATAGCTGAATTCCAAAGAAAGGAATGCACCGAGGCAGACCAAACTTACCCTGATTTAATCAAAGGTTGGTGGAGATGTCCATCAAACTTTAGAGCCAATACCCATGGGATTTATGCCACAGCCTCTTTGAATGAGTACATGGTTTATGTAGCCATGATGTTGTGCAGACTCTTCGGCAAAAAGAATCCCTATCATTTCCCCGCAGAATGGGTGCCCTTTTTAGAAGAAGCATCATAAGGGTATAGTTTCAACTGGGACAAGATTTTATCTAATAATATACCCAAAGAGATTTTGGATTACAGAGCTGCAAGAGCCCAAGGTCAACCAGTGGCCTTCTACATGTCAGCATACCTCATGGACACAATTTGTTTTACGACTCCATTTCCCCTGATGAATTGGAGTTGGAACATAACCTTCCCTGAACCCATTCACGAATATCACTCTGAGTTGTGGGAAGAAAATGAAAAAAAATCATTTTACGAAATTTTCCATTTTGTGGTGATACCCATGCATAAAAAAAAATTCGACTGTGACCCTCCTCACATTTCTGAAGTAGTTTCAAATAAACTCAAACAAATAGCAGACTAGTTCATTGAAGAAATATTCTCCTACATCAAGGTTTATGGGTGCTCAATTCCCCCTCACGCACTTCCAAAATTCCTTCCAGATAGACTATTTTGTAGGGAAGTGTCACACCAAATAGTAAAAGGCGGTATTGGAATAGAGCTAAAGGTGGCTCAAAAGAAGTCCTGACCCATCTTCCCTGTGCATATCGGGAAATTTTCATTACTAAATTTGGGACATTCTAGGGTGGAAGCAGAAGCACTCGAAGAAATTAAAATGGTAAATATTGAATACAAGAGGCATGACCCTTATCAATTAGTGAATAAACACTTGATACACTGTAATATTAAATCCTATGAACATGAGGACTCCCCTTGGGACGACATGTTCAAAGGGACCAAATCTTATAAAGAAGTGTTGGAAAGAGTACAGAAACTGTCGTCTGACCTGCACGTCAGCTTTCGGACCTTTCAGAAGCATCAACGGAGTGGTCTACCCCAAGTACTTCAAGGGGAAGAAATTACCCTCCCCCAGGAGCAAGAAAGCGTTCCAACAAGTTTCAAGCAGGAAGCACAAAAGAAGGGAAATCCCAAAAAGGCCCTACAGAATGTGGAAAGGCCTCCACCAAGAAAAAACATCGAAGCAGAGAAAAGATCATGGAGACCTCCCAAGTCTGGTAAGCCTATTCCCACTTCATCACCAAAGGTTGATGTCAACATGCCTAAGGCAGCAGAAGGAGGGAAAGGATCTACGGAGCTAGGGAGTCCCATAGCCTCCTTAAATCCCTTATAGTCCACTTTTGGACTGCCACAGACGGGAGCTCTTTTTGTTGATGACCTTACCTCCATTCCCATAGATGAGATTCCTCCTTCCGATTTTTTTTTTCAGTAAAAAAAGGAAGATGGTCCTAAAACAGGAGATGCATAAGAGGGAGGGGAACATGGTTAAAAAAAATAAAGTCTTGATAGACGGACAAAATTTGGAGGAAGAAGATTTCGCTACAGAGGTAGAAGGTTCCATGGGAGCCATGGCAACAGCAAATTTTTTTACCATGGGAAAAATCAAAACGAGGATAAAGAAGAGTGATGAAATCATAGAACAATTGCAAGATCAATTAAAGAATGTTGAGGATAGCATTAGAGAAGAAATGTGTAAAATTTTGGAGCGGACAAGGGTTGTCGAAAGGTTAGAGGTTCAATATCTCAAAACGAGTTTGGATGAAATGAACCAGGAAATACAAACAAATCAGCTACATATTATTCAGCAAAAGGAGCACGCAGAACAGTTGCAGGCTAGATTAATATCAATGGAAGATCAGATTATAGACTTAAAATATTTCCAGGACCAGTCACTGGAAGTGCATTCAAAAATAGAAATTGAACAGCAAAAATTGATTTCCAAGATAGAAATTATTTAGAATTACTTTCAAGAAGTAGATAATGCCTTTGAAAATATTATCCTAAGAGAAAAAGAAGCCAAAGTAGTGAGGATTACTCTCCAAAACGCAATTATATATTCGACAGGTGAAGAGGTATTTGAAACTATGAAAGTATCATCCACAGAGCAAATCAGAGGCGACATCATGCTCAAGCTATGGGAAACCAACATAACTGAAAGCAAAAGAATAGCCAAAGAAATCAGAGATGACTGTGAAGAATTTTTTGATATTATAGACAAAGGGTCATTAAATATTGGAAAAGGCCAGTGTACAGGACTTTTGGGACAGATCAATGTTGTAAGACATCAATTAAATTTTAGGGAAAATTTGAGTGAAACCCAAATGGAAATTTCACAACTAAGAAAAATCGATGTCACCCTAGTGGACAGGTTGTTAGTTGAGCCTAACTTAAAGCTACAATCAATAAAGTTTACAGATAAAGGAATTGATGACCGTCTTTCTAAGATTCAGAGAAAGGTTTATCTGTTCAAGGCAAGAGATTTTCCAGAACCCCTCAGAAATTTTACACAGTTCCTGGAGAAATGCATTAAATGTATCGAATCAAAAGAAGGAGAGTCATCAGCAAAGTAAAAGTATTGTTTGGAAGAGTTCTACTTCCAAGAAAATAGAAAAATGGAGAAGATCATGAAAACAGTTTTGGATCTATTTTTTAACAAATAGTTAGTTTCTAAGAGTTCAAAAATCACCAATCCTCCTAAAATTGGTGGTTTTGTATAAATGTAATTTTTCAAGACTAAGAATGGGCTTTTTTCTGGAGGGAATTGTAAAGAGATAACCTCGTTTTGCCTGAATTAATACAATATAGATTGAAGATTCCAGATCTGGTCAAGCCTGAGTTATGTGTTTCTCTGTCATTCAATTTTTATTTCATATTTTCGTTTGAAGTGTTTCATGGTAATTTCTATTATAGTAATTGAAATAGTCAGATTATCTAATCGTTTGCATTTTTTCCTCTGTATCGGCTTTCCGCAGATATAAGACCTATAAACGTTTTAGGACTCTGAAACTGTATGCTTCTGCAAAGTTATCATCCCTTTTCTTGTATTAACTTAAAATGAGATTCTTCTTAAATTGATGCCTCATTTTTGTTATACAACTACATGTTTCATTTTTCTTCATTCCATCCACTGTCTCCTTTAAATTTGACTCAGACACTAGAAAAGGCCTTTATTTCTGTTATACTATTAATTCATAATTTGGAAATTCTATTTTTATAATTTTGAACCAGAAATTTGTGACCCTCGAAAATATTCTTGATTTACAAAAAAAA
>JZKD02S1810697.1:45752-60053 GCA_000966675.3 Picea glauca
GTTTCGACCCCTGGTTGTTGAGAATGAACCTTCGCAAAATCATAACTAGTTTCAGAAGTCAGTTTGGTGACAAAAATTCAGAGTGTAAAAATTATTGTTGATAGGCTCAAAATAAGAAAATAATTTTTTTCATATTGTATTAGACTTAGATATATTTCCAATAGTACCTCATTTTTCTCATTTTGACATCATACGACCCAACTAGAGTTGTCACATTTCTCTAAACTAGTTGAGGAAGGATGGTCTAACCAACTTGCATGGTAGAGATTCAGGGAAGTCAAAGTAGTGCTTAACAACTTTATCTCATGGTTTTGTTCCCACTTCATCGAAGTAATCATAAAACTAAACTAAGGTAATTCTTACCTCAATTCCCTTCAGAATTATGCATCTTAAGAAACAAAACTCATACTTGCATGGACACTGTCAATTTTCTTGATGCTACCTAATTTGTTGGTATTTTGTAGTAGCTCGCAGGATCTCTTCACCAACCTCTTGATCAAAATTTCCCACCATCCTATTTTGTATTCATACATATGGATATCATATGAACCTTTTCTTGGATACATAATCCATCATTAGTCATATTCGATTATCATAATCATCATTATTTCATATATATAAACAAACTATTCTTAGTCCACAAGCATGCCATGTCTATACCCAATCATTACTGCATGCACTAATGTACATCAATATGCACTAATAATTTACTCTCATTATGCCTAATCATGCACATATATTCTAGCTTCATTGTATGCATCATGCATCCCTTCTAGTATGCACTCCAGTGCATATCTATTTCAACTTCTTGTGCTCCATGTAGTCGTCCTTGAATCCATTTAGATCTTTTTGGCCCTGTAAAATATCACTATTCTCATCTATGCATTGATGTTATCTGACCTAAAAAATTTCCAACCAAGTCCCACGTGGCCATTCTGCATTTCCATCCAATATTTCCTATTAGAAACTTCTTCCACTTAGGCAATCATTCCCCAAACTTACCTTGCTAGAAACTCCAAGAACATTGGAATGAGGTAATTTATATCATTCCATCACCTTGATACTATGATATCCTTTGACTATATTAACCATTAACATTATGAAATCCCTTTCTATTACTCTATCTACCCATTGGCTTTCTCAAAATTTTGAACACTTTTCTTCACTTCATTGAGCACTTCCCTATGAAGTGTTGCTTGGCCACTCAATACTACTATACTCACCAGTGGAATGCAACATTCATCAATTTTCACCTTCAAGTGAATAACCTTTATTATCCCATCCCTTGAATTCCATGTACTTGTACCTTGCTTCCATTGTGCACTTTGATAACATATGTTGTTTGCTTACTCTGAATATTTTTTTGAAAAACGTAGCTAATTCATAACTAACAATTCTTTTCTAGGCATTCTTGCATGAACATAGAGATGACTCACCCATTACATGAGTCACACCTTACCTCCTAAGATCCTTGTTCTCTTTTGCGGCAAGATTTTCATCTATCGACACATCTCTACCTTCAAGGCTATGAAGTATTACATTTCCATTATGTCCCTCATTAACAACATTCTTCACTGGATGGCTTCATGTTTTATGCAAATATCCTTGTCAATTTGTCCTTGCAGTCCATTCAGACTCTATAGAAGCTAAATATTAACTTTGGATTATGTTCTTTTTTATCCCTTTATCCACTTCCCATTACCTTGTCTGTAGCGTTGCACTTCTCTCTGCAATCTCTTTATTGTCCCAAACAACTCTACAAGCTCCTCCCTACTTCCCTATCCATTTGAAGCTAGAATTATAATAAAAAATAGAAACAAACCATATTTATTTAAGACATGTGATCCTCTTGTTATCAATCCCTTGAAACAATACTCCCTGCTTTAGTGTTTCCTACTAATCAACAATACCTTGTTATTAAATTCAGCCCATTTTTATTTATCAGTCTGTTACTATCCCAAATGTGCCTTCATAACATTAAAAAGGCACAAGTATAAGCATATGTAGTCTTCCTTACCTAATACTCATATCTGGCATGTACCTCTATCATATAGATTTTGTTTTCCAAATTTTCACATTATTTGAAAAACTTTCACATTGAGCAATTGCATGGTTCATAGAGTTCATTTATCCTTTTTCTCATAGCTTTATAACACAACTAATTGCTTTCTGGGAGAAATTGAACCTTCTATAATGTTTTCCTCTAGATTACCTTTCCAATGACCATACTCGTGGTTTGTTCTAAGTTTTGAGCTAAAATTTACAACCTTTTAAGATTTGCATTTTCTACTCATTTGTGACATGTTTTTACTGATGCAATTTATCTGAGAGACCATCTTCTACCCTCTATAATAAAATTATGTAAAGAATAAGAAAAAATCTTGTATTGGGTGTAGATATGATTTATGATTGTGATCACAACAATTTTCAGATTTGGAATCATATGCTCTAGTCAAATTTTGTTTAAATATGGAATGGACAACTTTGTACCTTTACAATTTCTCCAGACTTAGAATTTGTAGCCAAAATTGAATATCTCCCAAATGGAGCGAAACTGGAAAAAATTTCCTCAAGACAAAGTTTTTTGGATTGATGTATATGTAAATTTCGACTAAATAAAATTTTATGGATTGGTGATCTAGGGTCCCTTTTCTTCCTCCAAAGATTTCAAAAATCCCTAAAAGCCACCCAAGAATAGTGGATTTTTCCTTGTTTAGGTATCCCCATAGCAACCCATTTTGAATTTTTCCAAGAACCCAAACATGTATCTTCATGCCACCTTTTTCAAAGTCCCTATAAAAAGGTTTACCTTCATCTCGGCCCCCATTATTGAGCATGACCAAAATCTTTAAAAAACATTAATTCCTTTTTTTTTAGAAATTTTAAGCAGAATTAGCCAGTGGGTATCAATGGAATTATTGTATCCCTCAAAATTGTGGAAACACCCCTTAGATTTCATCTAATTATGAGTTGAAGCACTCATGCTATGGCCAAAACAAGTTTTTGGCTCTAGACTTGTTTTTTTTTGTAAAATGTCTATTTTTACTGACGTGGCAATATGGATGACATGGCATGGCACGTGGTTGCTAATGCCCACATGTCATCCCTTGATTCGACCATTTCATCATCCTCCTTTCCTTCATTGATGATTGACTTATTTCTTCCATCAGTGATCAAAAATTTTCTTTGCATCGACGATCAACATATTTCTTTGCATCCGCAAATTCCTTTCTTCATAAAGTTTGGTCGAACTTTGATTGATCCATTGGTGATTGATGATTTTCAAAAATTTCACAACATAATATTTTTTCAAACCCCCGAAAACTCTACCGACGATAGATAGAATTCCTTTCACATTACTGAACTCATTTAACTTATAAATTTTTTACCAACCCCATGATGGATTTGGACCATTGATCTCAAGATAAAAATAGATCTTGGCCATCAATTCTCCAACCCTTGCTAAAATTTTCTGAACTTGTAGATGGATCTGCTAAACTTCACCAAACTTCGAAGATGGATCTTGACCATTGATCTACTATTGGAAATTTTCTTCCACTTTTCTCCATCAATGATCGACAATTTCCTTCTAAATTTCATTCGGATTTCACTGAAATCCAAAAAATACATTTGCGATCAACATTTTTCTTCTAAGTTTTGTTTAGACTTCATCGAAATTTGTGAAACTCCAAAAACTTAGAAATTTTTAATCAAATCTAATCTGTTGATTTCAAAATCAATTGCAATCTCAGCTATTGACTCATCAACCCTATGCCATGAACCCTTCCTTCCACCACCATGGAACTACCATCGTAGACCCTATCAATGCATGTCATGGGTATGATCCATCTCATCATCTGTACAAAATTTTCAAAAATTCTGAAAATTATAATTTTTCCAAAATTTAATTTTTTGGCCGAAAATGTTCTTTTCTTTTTCGGTTGCCTTGGGAGCTTTGAAATTATCTTCCCATGGTCGAACTCGACCCCATGAATTTTAATTCGAAATCCCCTTTCCAAATTATGTGCAAGTGTCATCGAGAATTTGGGAATTTCATTTTGAAATTCACCATTTTTCCAAAAATCAACATAGATTAAATTGTGCCTTGATGAATTTACAAAATTCACACAGGTATTTAACGCATATAGGTTCAGTTTTGAACCAACGTATCAGATGTAGAAAACCAAGAATTCCTAGTGTTGAAACCAGATCTTTGATACCAATTGTAAAGAACCCATTCCATTGAAAACAAAATTGAAATTCCCCACTGCAAATAAATTAAACACAGGGAAGCAGGCCCATAAAATTCACATGCAATTAACAACATAATAAAAACCCATGAATGCAACTGCTCAGGAAAACAAACAAACACAAAAGATTCAAATATTCATTTATACAACATAATTAATCATATATAATATAACATAAACTTATCTTTTAAATTGTTGAACCAATTGGCTGTGTACATGGGACATTCCTCCCAACCATAGGCTTGTTGTTCCAAGTATCAATAGCAAGCCACCCCGAGTCAAGGCTATGAATCCACAAGGAGGTATGGCCCTCTTGGCTATCCACTCTCCACGTTCAAGAGAAAAAAAACCTAGGTTCTATTTCAATAACAGTTCCAATCCATCAAATGTATTCCCCTCAATCCAAACAACGTGAAGAATTGGACCCCCCCCTCTCTACCATGCAGTCCCTCAGACCTTCCCACTTCCCTCCAAGGCTCCAATGCATTCAGTTGGCTAGGAATTTCATAGCTAGGTGTTGGAATACTGAGAGGGGGGTTGAATCAGTATGAACACAATTAGTACTTTTAATCACAATATAAAACCTCCAATAAATAACATGAAAATTCAAAAAACCATAATTCAATGCATAGACATCACATAAACATGGTACACCAAAATTTTATGTGGAAAACCAATGTAGGAGAAAACCACATAATGCTTTTCTTATTTATCAAAGAGTACATTCAATGGAAGCACCAACTTCCTATTTCTCCAACTACAACTGGAAGGAGACTCCAACCCCCTTATTTACAGGGTGCAACCTGAAGGAAGCTCCAACTCCCTAATTTAACCAGCTCCAACYGGAAGGAGGCTACAACCCCTTTTCCTTGCCCCATCTAACCACCCCAAAATATAAATGTAGAYCAATATGTCACTACYTYTGTCACTGATAACCTGTTGTTGTTGTTGTTTATGATATTTTTTCTATTGCTATTGCTATTGATATCTCATCATGACTGCAACCACACATACCTCATACCAATATTAACAAGAGAGTTCTCCAAATTAAATGCTTATGAATCACTAAGACATACATGTTCTTGATTTCTTTAGAATACTCAACCTAACACACACAGGAAGGCATACATTCAACCTATATCTGACCTAAGTTTTAGATCTCTGATCTTTAACAATTTTTCCTTATAGGTCTGTGACCATATACACTATCTGCTCGCGGGTATCCATTATTTTCCTCACTGCAGCCTGCAGATGTACGTTTTTTTCCTCCTGAAAGCCATAGATTTATTCAAAGAACCTTTGTCTAAAACTTTTTCTCTGTACTCTCAGATCCTTTAAACTTCTTACTTCACTAGACTTCTCTGCTGTTGACTCACTGCCTTGTATCTCTAACTTGTATTCTCAAAAGTGATTCACATAAGTGATATTCAATTGACTCTCCCATGTGTTTTAGTGATGATCTCATGCAACTGACATGCAAATCATGATGGCATGCAACTGACATGCAAATCATGATGGCATGCAACTCACGTGCAACTTGTTAACTTATGTTTACAGTTACTTTGACATGCAACTAACTTGCAACTTCTTAACCAATGTTTGCACCTACTTTACCTTGACATGCAACCTGTTAACTTCATGTTCAAGGGTTGACATCAATGACAACCAATCTTACAACAATTCAATGGCAATTAATCTTTCAACAACTAAACTTTTGACAATTAATTAATCTTTCAACACTGGGGACTCCAAGAACTCTCATTTTCCCCAGGAGTGTTCATCGTAGCCTTCTCAAGGCTCTTGATCCATTTCCTCAACAAGAAAAAAGCACCACAAGAAGACCCCTCATTCTTACAAGAACACAAGCCACAATTTCAACATAAACACAACTCGGTAATGGTTGTCCTTAAGCACAACATGGATGCTTCTCTTTCCAGCACTCAACTCCTTCTTGCTCTCCAAAATCAGCAAAAAAAAAAAACTCTCCACCCTTCCCATTCAAATTTTATTTTCTTCCATGCATGTTGACTCTCACATTCCCCAATGTTGATTGTACTCATCCCCCGTGCTCTCATTAACCATGGGACATGACTTTTCACACCGACTCTCTTACATGTATTCAATGATTGAGTGTCTAATAAGTTAGAGAAGGATTAGATGGAAAATATGCACTGACTTAAGAAAATGGCATGGGTTTTCCCTTGGAATCCCCTTTATCCCTCTCTCTTATGGAATCATAGCCCCCCATCGTTTTCGTCTCTCTTGTATTGTAGCCAAAGATTATCATTTTTATTAATTATTTCAATGTACAAAATACATAGTTTGACCCTCGGCCATATTGATCAATATAGGTTCTTCAACCCAAACATATCAACCCACCAACCTAAATCACATTTATACAATTACATTGTAATTTGCAGGGATTAAAACTGGGGATGTTACATGCATAAGCTTGCATTGTTACGCTCACATGTATGAATTCATTAACAAAAGGATAATGAATACATATGGTATAAAAGTTATAAGATATGGATTGTAACCTAACTAGAAGGATGGATATATTATAGAAAGGTATTAGAACAAGAAGAGAAATGGAAAAATTGTGTTTTCCAGAGGTACCTCATATCCTCATTGGTTTACAGAGGGTACTAGGTACATTATAGAAAATCACTTCAATTGGAGTTCATGTGCGGAAGTTATGCCTCTAGCAAATTGACCTTCCTTGTGGACCACCATGGTACCGAGATGATGCCACATCAACCCCCATTACTCACTTGTGGAGCTAGTCACATGTGGAATTTCAAGAAGATTCTAGAAAGTTCAAAACCCTAACATTGATTGAGGGTTGAGGTATGCAAAAACCMTAACCCTAGACGACTATCTATCTATGCCAAATATTGGGCTGCTAGGAGGAGACGAGGTTATATTCTTKTAGCAYTGTATTTGTTCCATAGTTKAGMAGAGCTCCTAAGAATGGGGTTTGAGAAGTATAATAGAAGAGGAATAAGATTCTAGADTAGTCATTCAAGCTATAATGTCAAAGACAACTCCATAATGAGTGCCCCTTTCTTTGTATTTATATTTTCATAACAAAATAAAAGAGAGAAGAAAATATGACATAATGCCTCTTGTATTGGATGATACATATTGAGTTTATTTGTGTGGATCATTGTGTTGACTTATTTGTTTTTGTATTTCAATTATTTTCATAATTTTAAGCATTAAGCTAATAATAATAAATATGGGATCTAAGAAAATAAATTGAATAATGATAATANGTTTCGACCCCTGGTTGTTGAGAATGAACCTTCGCAAAATCATAACTAGTTTCAGAAGTCAGTTTGGTGACAAAAATTCAGAGTGTAAAAATTATTGTTGATAGGCTCAAAATAAGAAAATAATTTTTTTCATATTGTATTAGACTTAGATATATTTCCAATAGTACCTCATTTTTCTCATTTTGACATCATACGACCCAACTAGAGTTGTCACATTTCTCTAAACTAGTTGAGGAAGGATGGTCTAACCAACTTGCATGGTAGAGATTCAGGGAAGTCAAAGTAGTGCTTAACAACTTTATCTCATGGTTTTGTTCCCACTTCATCGAAGTAATCATAAAACTAAACTAAGGTAATTCTTACCTCAATTCCCTTCAGAATTATGCATCTTAAGAAACAAAACTCATACTTGCATGGACACTGTCAATTTTCTTGATGCTACCTAATTTGTTGGTATTTTGTAGTAGCTCGCAGGATCTCTTCACCAACCTCTTGATCAAAATTTCCCACCATCCTATTTTGTATTCATACATATGGATATCATATGAACCTTTTCTTGGATACATAATCCATCATTAGTCATATTCGATTATCATAATCATCATTATTTCATATATATAAACAAACTATTCTTAGTCCACAAGCATGCCATGTCTATACCCAATCATTACTGCATGCACTAATGTACATCAATATGCACTAATAATTTACTCTCATTATGCCTAATCATGCACATATATTCTAGCTTCATTGTATGCATCATGCATCCCTTCTAGTATGCACTCCAGTGCATATCTATTTCAACTTCTTGTGCTCCATGTAGTCGTCCTTGAATCCATTTAGATCTTTTTGGCCCTGTAAAATATCACTATTCTCATCTATGCATTGATGTTATCTGACCTAAAAAATTTCCAACCAAGTCCCACGTGGCCATTCTGCATTTCCATCCAATATTTCCTATTAGAAACTTCTTCCACTTAGGCAATCATTCCCCAAACTTACCTTGCTAGAAACTCCAAGAACATTGGAATGAGGTAATTTATATCATTCCATCACCTTGATACTATGATATCCTTTGACTATATTAACCATTAACATTATGAAATCCCTTTCTATTACTCTATCTACCCATTGGCTTTCTCAAAATTTTGAACACTTTTCTTCACTTCATTGAGCACTTCCCTATGAAGTGTTGCTTGGCCACTCAATACTACTATACTCACCAGTGGAATGCAACATTCATCAATTTTCACCTTCAAGTGAATAACCTTTATTATCCCATCCCTTGAATTCCATGTACTTGTACCTTGCTTCCATTGTGCACTTTGATAACATATGTTGTTTGCTTACTCTGAATATTTTTTTGAAAAACGTAGCTAATTCATAACTAACAATTCTTTTCTAGGCATTCTTGCATGAACATAGAGATGACTCACCCATTACATGAGTCACACCTTACCTCCTAAGATCCTTGTTCTCTTTTGCGGCAAGATTTTCATCTATCGACACATCTCTACCTTCAAGGCTATGAAGTATTACATTTCCATTATGTCCCTCATTAACAACATTCTTCACTGGATGGCTTCATGTTTTATGCAAATATCCTTGTCAATTTGTCCTTGCAGTCCATTCAGACTCTATAGAAGCTAAATATTAACTTTGGATTATGTTCTTTTTTATCCCTTTATCCACTTCCCATTACCTTGTCTGTAGCGTTGCACTTCTCTCTGCAATCTCTTTATTGTCCCAAACAACTCTACAAGCTCCTCCCTACTTCCCTATCCATTTGAAGCTAGAATTATAATAAAAAATAGAAACAAACCATATTTATTTAAGACATGTGATCCTCTTGTTATCAATCCCTTGAAACAATACTCCCTGCTTTAGTGTTTCCTACTAATCAACAATACCTTGTTATTAAATTCAGCCCATTTTTATTTATCAGTCTGTTACTATCCCAAATGTGCCTTCATAACATTAAAAAGGCACAAGTATAAGCATATGTAGTCTTCCTTACCTAATACTCATATCTGGCATGTACCTCTATCATATAGATTTTGTTTTCCAAATTTTCACATTATTTGAAAAACTTTCACATTGAGCAATTGCATGGTTCATAGAGTTCATTTATCCTTTTTCTCATAGCTTTATAACACAACTAATTGCTTTCTGGGAGAAATTGAACCTTCTATAATGTTTTCCTCTAGATTACCTTTCCAATGACCATACTCGTGGTTTGTTCTAAGTTTTGAGCTAAAATTTACAACCTTTTAAGATTTGCATTTTCTACTCATTTGTGACATGTTTTTACTGATGCAATTTATCTGAGAGACCATCTTCTACCCTCTATAATAAAATTATGTAAAGAATAAGAAAAAATCTTGTATTGGGTGTAGATATGATTTATGATTGTGATCACAACAATTTTCAGATTTGGAATCATATGCTCTAGTCAAATTTTGTTTAAATATGGAATGGACAACTTTGTACCTTTACAATTTCTCCAGACTTAGAATTTGTAGCCAAAATTGAATATCTCCCAAATGGAGCGAAACTGGAAAAAATTTCCTCAAGACAAAGTTTTTTGGATTGATGTATATGTAAATTTCGACTAAATAAAATTTTATGGATTGGTGATCTAGGGTCCCTTTTCTTCCTCCAAAGATTTCAAAAATCCCTAAAAGCCACCCAAGAATAGTGGATTTTTCCTTGTTTAGGTATCCCCATAGCAACCCATTTTGAATTTTTCCAAGAACCCAAACATGTATCTTCATGCCACCTTTTTCAAAGTCCCTATAAAAAGGTTTACCTTCATCTCGGCCCCCATTATTGAGCATGACCAAAATCTTTAAAAAACATTAATTCCTTTTTTTTTAGAAATTTTAAGCAGAATTAGCCAGTGGGTATCAATGGAATTATTGTATCCCTCAAAATTGTGGAAACACCCCTTAGATTTCATCTAATTATGAGTTGAAGCACTCATGCTATGGCCAAAACAAGTTTTTGGCTCTAGACTTGTTTTTTTTTGTAAAATGTCTATTTTTACTGACGTGGCAATATGGATGACATGGCATGGCACGTGGTTGCTAATGCCCACATGTCATCCCTTGATTCGACCATTTCATCATCCTCCTTTCCTTCATTGATGATTGACTTATTTCTTCCATCAGTGATCAAAAATTTTCTTTGCATCGACGATCAACATATTTCTTTGCATCCGCAAATTCCTTTCTTCATAAAGTTTGGTCGAACTTTGATTGATCCATTGGTGATTGATGATTTTCAAAAATTTCACAACATAATATTTTTTCAAACCCCCGAAAACTCTACCGACGATAGATAGAATTCCTTTCACATTACTGAACTCATTTAACTTATAAATTTTTTACCAACCCCATGATGGATTTGGACCATTGATCTCAAGATAAAAATAGATCTTGGCCATCAATTCTCCAACCCTTGCTAAAATTTTCTGAACTTGTAGATGGATCTGCTAAACTTCACCAAACTTCGAAGATGGATCTTGACCATTGATCTACTATTGGAAATTTTCTTCCACTTTTCTCCATCAATGACCGACAATTTCCTTCTAAATTTTATTCGGATTTCACTGAACTCCAAAAAATACATTTGCAATCAACGTTTTTCTTCTAAGTTTTGTTTAGACTTCATCGAAATTTGTGAAACTCCAAAAACTTAGAAATTTTTAATCAAATCTAATCTGTTGATTTCAAAATCAATTGCAATCTCGGCTATTGACTCATCAACCCTATGCCATGAACCCTTCCTTCCACCACCATGGAACTACCAGTGTAGACCCTATCAATTCATGTCATGGGTATGATCCATCTCATCATCTGTACAAAATTTTCAAAAATTCTGAAAATTATAATTTTTCCAAAATTTAATTTTTTGGCCGAAAATGTTCTTTTCTTTTTCGGTCGCCTTGGGCGCTTTGAAATTAGCTTCCCATGGTAGATCTAGTCACATGTGGAATTTCAAGAAGATTCTATAAAGTTCAAAACCCTAACATTGATTGAGGGTTGAGGTATGCAAAAACCCTAACCCTAGACGACTATCTATCTATGCCAAATATTGGGCTGCTAGGAGGAGACGAGGTTATATTCTTGTAGCATTGTATTTGTTCCATAGTTGAGAAGAGCTCCTAAGAATGGGGTTTGAGAAGTATAATAGAAGAGGAATAAGATTCTAGATTAGTCATTCAAGCTATAATGTCAAAGACAACTCCATAATGAGTGCCCCTTTCTTTGTATTTATATTTTCATAACAAAATAAAAGAGAGAAGAAAATATGACATAATGCCTCTTGTATTGGATGATACATATTGAGTTTATTTGTGTGGATCATTGTGTTGACTTATTTGTTTTTGTATTTCAATTATTTTCATAATTTTAAGCATTAAGCTAATAATAATAAATATGGGATCTAAGAAAATAAATTGAATAATGATAATANTGTTCCATAGTTGAGCAGAGCTCCTAAGAATGGGGTTTGAGAAGTATAATAGAAGAGGAATAAGATTCTAGAGTAGTCATTCAAGCTATAATGTCAAAGACAACTCCATAATGAGCGCCCCTTTCTTTGTATTTATATTTTCATAACAAAATAAAAGAGAGAAGAAAATATGACATAATGCCTCTTGTATTGGATGATACATATTGAGTTTATTTGTGTGGATCATCGTGTTGACTTATTTGTTTTTGTATTTCAATTATTTTCATAATTTTAAGCATTAAGCTAATAATAATAAATATGGGATCTAAGAAAATAAATTGAATAATGATAATATTATAACATATGTTGTGACTAATTGTTCAAATGGAATATCCACCATGATTTTAAAGATCATAAAATGTATTGCAAAATTTTATTTTTATTTTATGTTTATATATTTATTATTAAAAAAAATAATGATTATACCTTTAAAAAAATACATATTTTATAAAATTACAAAATAAACTAACTAATATAAATTTATTTTAATTCCAAATTTATAAACATCCATTTAAATTAAAAATATAAGGACATGAATACTTTGGGACATGAATACTTTTTATCTGTTAAAAACTAAAATTTTATTTAGTATAAAATTTTATAATCTTAATTTTTTTATTTTTAAATTGATTTTTTAAAATTACTTATTATTATTATTAACTATATTTAAAATTTTATTTTATTTTTTAAATTTAAATTTTCAATGAATACTTTTTATCCGTTAAAAACTAAAATTTTATTTAGTATAAAATTTTATAATCTTAATTTTTTTATTTTTAAATTGATTTTTTTAAATTACTTATTATTATTATTATTAACTATATTTAAAATTTTATTTTATTTTTTGAAACGAACTTGCCTTTGGATTGAAATCTGAGTTCGGTGGTAGAAGATTACCTATAAAATCTAAAGAAATGAGGGAGTGAAGAATATATACATACCATACTTTTTTCGTTTTGCAGGTCGCTTCAGCGCGCCCCTGAGGCCTTTGCGTCCGCTCGATCGATTTGCAGTGCCCTTTTAGACCATGGAAGCTCCCGGGGATCCCGATCCGCCCCCAGAGGTCCTCTCCTTTAGAAACAGGGTTGTCGCTGGCCCAAAACGTCCCCCTCAGCAACCTAGCAAAAGTTCGTAAGGAAAATGGATTCAATCCCCATGGTGGCTCTGCCGGAAGAAGAAACTTGTAAAGCGGCCTTGAATCTGGTCGAGAGAGGTCTCATAGGCCAGTTTATGGGCCTTTGGCCTTCTCCTAAATCGGTGGAAGAGTGGACTCAAAGGAACTTGAAGCCACTGATCAAAGAGGGAGTCAACATCTTCTTCGTAGGAAAGGGTTTCTTCGTGTTCGTCTTCGACAACCCGGAAGACAGAGGATTAATCTTCAGAAACAAGCCATTCTTTATGGGTCCTCGGGGACTTTATCTAAACAAATGGAATCCCGATTTCGACCCCACTCAAGACATTCCTTCTGCTGTTCCGGTTTGGGTCAGGCTCCCACATCTACCTCTCCACTACTGGAATAAAAAATCCCTCCAGAATATTGGCAACGCGTTGGGAAAATACATAGATCATGCTGCAAGAAAGGATCAGTATTCCTGTGCTCGTATCTGTGTAGAAGTGGATTTAGAAGAGGGGCTTCCAGAAGCAATCAATCTCACTGTAGCTGGGTGGACGCATGTCCAGGAGCTGGATTACGAGCAACTACCTTTTAAATGCAGACATTGTCACGGGCATAGACACTTTGCAAAGCATTGCAAGAAGAAAGCCAAGGAACGAGTAGATAAACATAATGGGGAACAATGGACCCTAGTTCAGAAGAATGTAAACAAAAAAAAAAGTAAAGGTAAAGGCCACATGACCGGAGGTCCCAACAACGACAGAAACAGACAAGAAATGGACGCAATTCCAAATGGGACAGAAAATGCTCAGAACAAGCAAGCAAAACTAACCGAGGAGAATGGGGAACAAGCAGAAGCAATAACTTCAAACAAAGTGGGAGGGGAAGCACAACAAATTGAAGTCAATCAAGGCAGCCCCTCCAACCCTTCATACGCAAAAATCGCTAAGAAAAAACCAGCGGAAAGCTCAGGCTCTTGAGAGGATGAAACCTTTGAGTGTCCTTCGAAGAAAGCAGGAAGGAAATCCCGTAAAGAAAAGAGGGAGGAGGAGGCAGAAAGGTACAAAACACAAGGAATTCAGTCCACAATAAAAATGTCGATTGGTCGAAATATCAAACCAAGGCCTTCCAAGGGAGGTCCCAA
>JZKD02S1810697.1:67470-86710 GCA_000966675.3 Picea glauca
AAGAACAAAAACGGGAACAAGTTAGAATTTCAAGGTTTCAGAAAGAATGTGAATGGATTTGATCTGTGATTTAACTCACTTAAGAAGTCTCCCAGGCTGAAATTTTTGCCGGCAGCCCACTTGGCGTAATTGACACTGGGATTCGTGTTATTGTCGTACCATCCCAGGGAGTCTCCGACTGTGTAGTTTTGGTAAGCTTCAATCCGTTCCCCCGACATGAGAACCAGTGAGATACCCATCCATAAGCCGAATGCCTTGAGATTGATCCCCTCCATTCTCATTTTCAGTTTTCTCACAAACCCACCTGAAATCACCAGCTCTTGCTCCTGGATGCTCATTTTCAGTTTTTTCCACAAACACACCTCAAATCACTGGTTTTTGCTCTTAGATTGGGCTGCATTGAGAGCGGTCAATTTGCTGTGTGATCTTAAATTGATTCTTTACATATAAATGAAAACCAAGATTCTTAATAAAAACTGCGTTGACCTTTGGTTTGTCCTCTAGTTATAAATCGGTGGCAGTTGATTACAACTCATAAGTTGATTTCTGAAGCAATCGTGCATTTATTTATGTTTGATTCTCAAAATAATTTATTTAAGGTTTTATTTAATTCGAGAATCTTCAAATTGTCACATGATTAAAGAGATTGCTTATGAATTGGATAAGTTATCGATTTCACTATAATTAGCATTTTGAAAATTGACCTCAGAAGAGCTATTAACGTTATTAGAAAAGAGGATGAACATTTGGGAAAATGGGAATAAAAAATTCATTTTTAAGAAAAAATTTAAAATATATTTTAAAATAAAATTATTTTTTTTATTAAAAAAATTGTTATTAAAGTTAGTTTGAAATCGAATAAGCAATTCATGTAACTTGGATCTAATTGCTTTAGATTTGGATGAGATATTATCTCACATTTTGGTTAAAAAAAGTCAAGCTATTAATCCCATTCTAACTTTATATATATATATATAAAATAAAATAAAATAAAAAAAGTTAAAAGGGATTTGGTTGAGCTATTTTCTCACATTTTGGCAAAAAAAAAAAAAATGAACTATTATCTCACATTTTGGGAAAAAAACATTTTGAAAAAAAAGATGAGCTATTATCTCATATTTTGGAAAAAAAAAAAAACAGGGTTCTAATTTGTTGGTGAGCTCTTTGGTTCATTGTTTGGTGTCATCTATCTTTGTGTATGTGCTCAGTTTTTAATATGGTGTAAAGAGGTGTTGTTGCCTATTTTTTTTTAATTTTTTTTTTTTTCAGAATGTAGAATGCAGAAATGAAAAAATTATTATGGTTAATAGATTTATTGCATTATGATCATGAAGGCATCTTGTCTAGTATTTTGGGTGAATTTGGTGAAGTATACAATGCAAAAATATTTTGGAATATTCTTGAAATGAAGTACATATGAAGTGGGTGAGAAAGCTGAAGTTAATGAAGATATTGTTGTTGAAAATGATGATTGTGTTGAAAGCTTTGTAACTAAAATAGAGACTGAAAATGATAGCATTGAAATTGCAATGATTAATGATGAAAGTGTGTAGCATTGAAATTGCAATGATTAATGATGAAAGTGTGTTTGTAGCTGATAATAAAGTAGCCTGTGATAATGAGGAAAATGCCAATGATGCAGTATGTAGTGACTTGATGAATTCAACAACTAAAATTGTTGATGAATTGGAATGTGCTAAAGCTGATGAAGACAAGTGTAAAACAACCCATGAGAATCAAAGCCTTATGGAATAAAGTCTCTTTGAAACAAGAACATATGAAGTCAAATTTGATAAAAACTATTCAGCTCATGGAGAGTGGTCAAATCTATTGCATGAGAAACATCTTATTGATGAGATATTGTTTGGTGAGAAGATAAGCTCATTTGCATACACAAACCAAGTGAAAGAGAACATGTTTGTAGTGATAGAGCCTGGTAAAGAGGTTGAAGACACGAAACAACCAGTTGTGATAGCAACTGAAGCTGAAAATGAAGATTATTATGCAACATCAGAGGCAAGGAAGAAAGACAAAGAAAGGAAAGCTCTCTTAGAAGAGAAAAATGAAAAGAACTAGTATGGTTCTTCCTATGATTTTTCATATGATTGTAACAATGTTTTTGAGTGTCCAGGTTTACAAGACAAGAGTTCATTTTCAATAGTGACTGATTATGAAGAAAACATGGAAGAAAATAAAGAAATTGAGAAAGAAAATATTGAGTCAATTTTTATGGTGTGGACCCCGGAAGAAATCAAGTATTATTATGAATTGATGTTGCAATAGTGTAATGTTCTTGACTTGGCTAGTCTAGGAAACGCTGCTAATGTGTGTGTAGGATTAATCGTTTATAGCATATAAATGATCATACAATTAACAAATGCGACAAAGGACTGCAAAGTTTATATTATGTTATCTCTATGGATTACAAAATGGCCGAATGCAGCTAAATAAATTGACAATACTTGACTAGATCAACAGACAAAGGATCTTAGCCGGAATACAAATAAGAAACTAAAAGATAATACCCGGAATATGGGAGCACTGCGGAATCAATGGATGTGTTGGGACTATGGCATCTCTAACGGTAATTGCTGGAAGTCTGGAAAGTTCGCCCTGGGAGCTATACTTCTCAGAATGGCCTGGAAACTGTCCCAAATGATGTGCCCTGCTCTAGTCCTTAGTATTGGTAACTGTCAGACCCTTCTGCTAGTGAGTTTGGACCCCGGATGGATCCCCCTTGGGGAATGCGCCCCTCTTTCTCTGAAAAAATGTGTCCTAGTGATTCCACCGTCGGAATCAGATGAGATGTGTCTCAAAATGACCGCCTTGGTCTACTGGGAAATGGGTCGAAAGGGTTTTCCTGAATATGGTTTGATTCTCGCTCTGGAACCCCAAATGTATCTGCCAAAAGTGTCACATGTCCAAGTCTGGAAAATGCGCCCCAGTTGATTCCTCCATCAGAATCTGATGAGGAACTAGGAAAAAGATGTGCCTTGCCTTCCTTTCAAATGGGTCGGAGGGGAATCTTGGAATTCTCCCTGGATGGGATAAGTCGACTAAAAACCCTCTCAGAAGTCGCGCCCTCACTCTGGATGAATGTGCCCTTGCTGCTGAAAACTGTGTAACTGCTGCTGAAGAATGATGGAAGACTTGAATGATCTCCCTAGTGACTAGGGTGTGTCTCTCAACACTGAAATTAGCCAACTGGTGTCTTCCTCCTAGAATCCACTGAACTATTTCTCCTGAGATTGCACCTCTTCTCCTCAATGACAAGCCATAATCTGCATAATAATCAATTAGGTCACTGACCCTTCCTTTATAGCTTTCCAAAACCCTAAATCATGATGAAACCCTAATTCACTATTGACTTCCAAAACCCTAAATCACTGTTGAAACCCTAATTCATTGTTGACTTCTATTTTTAGCTCATAATGACTTAAAAGCGCTCTTAACCCTTTTTAGCTCAATGTCACTTTCCGAATATAACACCTGTGACTAGAGTGACCTCTAGTAACCTTGTTTACCCCTCTTTGGCCCTGGCTATAGTCTAACGGGGCAGTTTACCCCTCTTTTCCCTTCCCTTTGACCTCATTTGACTCTAGATCTGGTCCCATCACAGATGTCTCTGCAACCAAGTTCAGCTTCGTCAAGGATTGTGGCATTGTTTTGCAGTCATTTTTCCCCTTCTCTACAACTACCCGTTAGTATTCATCAAGGATTGTGGTGTTGTTCTGTGGGAATTATTTTCCCTTCTCTATGACTGATTTTGGCTCCACTAAGGATTGTGGTGTTGTTTCATGGGCATTGTTTTCCCTTCTTTACAACCAAGTTTTACCTCACCATTGATTGTCACATTGTTCTTTGGACATTATTTTCCCTTCTTTATGACTGAGTTTGACTCCATTGAGGATTGTCACGTTGTTTTGTGAGCATTGTTTTCCCTTCTTTATGACCGATTTTAGCTCTATCTTTGGTCCCATTAGGGATGATATTTATCCTTGTTTGGCTCCCTAGAGTATTGTCACATTGTTTTATGGGGATTGTTTTCCCTTGTTTGTGACTGAGTTTGGATTTGTCAAGGATTGTTGCATTGTTTGTGAGCATTGGTTTCCCTTCTCTATCACCTTGTCCCTTGATGATCGATTTCATCTCTAGTCATGTCAGCAACCTCGTCCCTCTATGACCAAGTTCATCTCTAGTCCAGTCGACAACCATAACTCTAGTCACATCCCATGTTGGCTTGGTAAGTTTTTTTACAATTCTTTAAATTTAGAATCGTTATTGTTTTTTGGAGATTCAAAATAATTGTTTTTTGTTTAAAGAAAGAGATATTTGGATACCGACCTTATACTTTTATTTTTATGTAATGCATGTTACTTTTGGCATACCAACATTATAGCTAGATATATGCCAAATCTATACTTTGTCAATCTTAGCATTATATTTGAACCCACATTAAATGAGATGTTTTATATAATTTTATTATAGTTATTATCACACTTGATTGTGGTGATTACATTTTGGTTCATGGTAGACCACTATAGAGTTGATTTTGTGCCTAATGGAAAATTTTTCACTCTGCATAGGCTCTACCTAAAATCCCTCCATTTCCACCTCCTACATTTGCGCAATGGTATCTACCACACCAATGTCAGGCCAAATTTTAGTGGGCACCATCGATGCCTACACCATATAATGCAACACCTTCCTAGTAGGTTGAGGGGAAGAGGGGTCTATAACACTATTGAAGATTGTACGAAGTCTGAGAGAATACTCTATTCTCTTGCTCACACACAAAAGGAAAAATATGATTGAAATAGAAAATATGTGAATCATTAATGCGTGGATAAATATTGTATATGCTTAGGAGTTGAACCACCCTATATATTGGAGAGTTTGACCTTGAATTATAGGGAAAAAGTTAAAAATAAAATGTGAAAATGCAATAAATAAAAATCATGGAAATTGCAAAAATTATTTGTGGAAAATGAGGCTTGGGGGTGTAATTTTTAAACCTATGAAGTAAAGCAATGCATATAGATTCTTAAGTAAAACTAAAATTAATCAATGGCTCATTCACATAGTACACAGAGATTTATACTGGAAACCCTCAACCGGGGAAAACCTTTCTTATATTCATTATATCGAATTTCACCATTCACCATACAATATATACAATGCTTTTAGGTATTCTGTAGATACCAAAACCCTAATCCCTTAATCTGGGATTAATTTAGAAAACCGCTAAAAATAGAAAAATCTGCTAAAAATAGCAAAAACTGCCTCAAAAAAAAAAATTGGGGCGCTGCCTCGAACCCCGGGCTACCACTCATTGTCGAACACTACGCGTAACCAGGGGGGGCCATACCTGCCCCCCCCCCCCCAGGAAGCACCCAGCGCACACGATACAAATAACACTACTAGAGGGATCGTCAGAAGCAGTTGTTGAATCTGATGTGCCCACACACACACATGCAAAGAATATAACACATACCCAACATTTTCCCACTTGTTGTTTTCTTTACATCCAGGGGTCCACAAGATTATATAGTCAACATTCCAGGGAAACAATGCCCATTTTTACTCTACACCAGGAGAACTTTTCTGTGCTCACAGACTTTGTTAATGAATCTGCAACATTCTTCAAAGTTTCAACCTTTTCCAGCAACACCTTCTTTTCCTCAACCATGTCTCGCACAAAGTGATACTGAACATCAATATGCTTTGTCTTTGAATGATAAGCTGGGTTCTTTGCTAGGAATATTTCACTTTGACTGTCACAATCTAATCTCACTGCTTGTTGTACCAACCCAATACCTGAATACAATCTCTGTAACCATACTGCTTCCTTGCTTGCATGAGTGGTTGCCATGTATTCATCTTTTGTAGTTGAGAGTGCCACTACAACTTTTATTTTTCTCATCCAACTGATTGCTCCTCCAAATAGGTTAAACACATACCCACTTGTAGATCTTCTGCAATCCAGATCTCCAACCCAGTCTGCATCAACAAATCCATGTATGTCCACCACTCTATCCAATCTTGGTCTTCCTTGGTAGCACAATCCATAATTGGTAGTGCCACACAAATACCTGAAGACCCTCTTTACTGTTGTCCAATGCTCCTTCCTTGGGTTTGACATATACCTGCTCAAAATTCCCACTGCATGTGCAATGTCTAGTCTAGTACAGACCATTGCATACATCAAACTGCCAACTGCACTAGCATAGAGAACATGGGACATGTCCTCTTCTTCTTCCTTTGTCTTGGGACACTGATCTACAGATAAATTTACACCTATAGGAATAGGAACCTTGATCAGTTTACTTCCATGGATATTAAACCTCTACAATATCATCTCAACATATTTTCTCTAATTCAACCAGAGTTTCTTGTTAGCACGATCTCTTTTAATTTCCATTCCTAGAATGAATTTAGCAGCACTGATATCCTTCATGTCAAATTTGGAGGATAGCTACGATTTCACCTCCTTGATAACATCCATGTTATTTCCTACCAAAAAACATGTCATCAACATACAACACTACATAAATGAAGTGATTACCAACTTGCTTGGAATATACACAGTGATCAACCCTGCTTCTCACAAATCCCATTCCAAGGATGTATGTGTCAAACTTTTGGTACCACATCCTAGGTGATTGCTTCAGACCATATAGTGGCTTCTATAGCTTACAGACTAGCTCTTTCTTTCCCTTCACTACAAAGCCTTCTGGCTACTTCATGTAGATTTCTTCTTCCAGATCCCCATGTAGGAATGTTGTCTTCACATCCATCTGTTCCACTTTAAGATCAAAAGAAACAACAATAGATAAAAGAAATATAATAGAATTTAACTTAGCAACAAGAGAAAAAATCTCACCAAAGTCAATTCCCTCTACCTGGGAATAACCTTTTGCTACTAACCGAGCTTTGTATTTCTCCACTTTTCCTTCTGCATTAAACTTCTTCTTAAACAACCATTTTCTACCAACAGTTTTTCTTCCAGCTGGCAACTCAACTATATCCCATGCCTCATTCTTATCCAAGGCATCCATTTCTTCAACCATGGAATTCTTCCATAGTTTACTATCCTCTCAATTCACTGCTTCCCTGACAGTTCTGGGATCATCATCAGTAATATATAAAGAAAAATTGAAATGGAAATCAGGTGGACTATACCTTTCTGGTTGCCTTCTTTCTCTCATTGATCTCCTCAATACTGGGGTATGAGGTTCTTATTCTTCTTCTGCTTCATCTTCTTCAGATGATTCAGATTTTGCATCATCCAACTCTAGCTCTATTTTCTCAGGTTCGTCTTGCCTTGATAGGAATTCATGTTTGGACACATCTTTTACCTCTCTAAGAACAACATCCTAACTGTAAACAGTCTTCTTAGTTTCTGGGTTCCAAAGCTTATAACCTTTCACACCATCTTTATAACCAATAAAGATACACTTTTCAGCTTTTTTATCCAACTTACTCCTATTTTCCTTTGGAACATGTACATAAGCATCACAACCAAACACTCTAAGATGTTGAAGAGAAGGTTTCTTTTTAGTCCATACCTCCTATGGCGTTTTATCATCCAACACTGATGAAGGTGATTGATTGATCAGGTAACATGTTGTACCCACTACCTCTGCCCAGAATTCCTATCCTAACTCGACACCGTTGAGCATGCTCCTTGATTTTTCCATCAGTGTCCTGTTCATCCTTTTTGCAACTACATTATGCTGAGGAGTGTATGGAGTATTCTTCTACCTTGCTATACCACACTTCTTGCAGAATTCTTCGAATTCATTTCCACAGAATTCTCCACCATTATCTGTTCTCAATACCTTTATTTTCTTTTCTGTCTGATTTTTTACCAGGGCCTTAAACTCTTTAAATTTATCAAATACCTCAGATTTCTTTCTAAGAAAATGAATCCATGTGTTCCTTGAGAAATCATCTATGACTGAAACATAATACACATATTTACCTAGGTATGGAACATGAACAGGTCCAAACACATCACTATGTATCAACTCTAAGATCCCCTTTGGTCTTGTAGCACCATATGGGAATCTTACTCGATTCTGTTTACCATATATGCAATGTTCACAGAAATAAAAATCCAAAGTGCAATTAGACATACCTTCAACCATACCTTTACTGTGTAGTGTTCGAAGGCCCTTTTCTCCAATATGCCCCAGTCTTTGATGCCACATCATGGTCTTCTTTTCAGGGACGTTATTGGTCTTGTCTTCTTTATGTGTATTCTCAAGAACAACAAAACTGTTACACCCATTAGTGTAAGTGCTTCCCAACAACTTTTATAGATTTCCACACCAAATTCCTCTCATCAACACCATTGCTCCTCGTACCATCTTGCAAGTGCCCTTTCCCAATACAGTATCCACTCCTGCATCATCCATCTTGCTTACAGAAATTAGGCTCTTGGCTATTTTTGGAATGTGCAGAACCCCAGAGAGAGTTCTAATCCTTCCATCTTTTAGCAGCAACTTAACCCTTCCATGTCCCATGATTTTTGTTGTCGAGTCACCTCCTAAGAATACATCACCACCATCATATTTTTCATATTCAGAGAACCACTCCCTGTGAGGAGTCATATGATATGACACACCTGAGTCGATCAACCATATATCATGGTCGGCATGTGTACCTGTAGATGCCAGGTAAACATCACCTCCTTCTTCAGTGGAGGTTTTCTCCTCTGTGGAAGAGGTACTATCAGGTCCCTTTGGTTTTTCAACCTTCTTAGACTTGCAATCTTTCTTATAATGCCTTGTTTTACCACACTTCCAACATTTCCTCAAAGATTTTTCTAGAGACTTAGATCTACCTGTAGATTTAGATCTCCCCCCCGAAGGCTTACCAAGATTCCTGTCTTGGGTACGACCTCTTACAAATAAAGCATCTGTACTATGACTATCCATTCTTTTCCGCCTCATCTCTTCAGATAACAAGGATGAAGCTACATCCTCATACTTCAATGTAGATTGAGTGGTACTACCAATTGCTACAACCGGATTATCCCAAGATTCTGGCAAAGAACATAACAAAGTAATACACTTATCTTCTTCTGTAATCATAATATTAATAGAGACAAGTTGACTTACCAGAGTATTAAAGGCATTTAGATGTTCTGTCACAGAATCTCCATCTTCCATCCTAAGATGATACAACTTCTTTCAAAGAAACAACTTGTTTACCAGGGACTTTGATTGATACAAATTCCCTAACTTATTCCATAGTTCCTTGGCTGTAGATTCTCCCAAGACATTCAACAACACCGAATCAGCCAGACAGAGTCGTATAGTACTCCTTGCTCTTCTGTCCAACTTCTCGCAATCTTCCTTTGAAATACCAGTAGGTGGTGTACTAGTATTTTGTGTACTAGTAGGTTGTGTACCAGTCGTCTGTGTGCCAGTAGGTTGCGTACCAGTAGGGTGTGTACTAGGATCCACAATGATCAATTGTTCTTTATCTACAAGAAGGTCCTCCATCTTGAGCTTCCATAGCTCAAATTTTTTACCGTTGAACTTCTCTATCTCGATTCTAGAAGAGCTCGCCATTCCTATTTATACACTCGAATAACCACTGCAAAAGCTCCCACTAAACCCAGGTTTATCACAAACCCAAGATAAACTTGATCTATCAAGACCGAGCCAAACCCTCAACAACAAAGGCGTTCCTCTGAAGCCAAAAACGAGCTCTGATACCACATGTAAGTTTTAAACCTGTGAAGTAAAGAAATGCATATAGTTTCTTAAGTAAAACAGAAATTAATCAATGGCTCATTCACATAGTACACAGAGATTTATACCGGAAACCCTCAACCGGGGAAAACCTTTCTTATATTCATTATATCGAATTTCACCATTCACCATACAATATATACAATGTTTTTAGGTATTTCGTAGATACCAAAACTCTAATCCCTTAATCCAGGATTAATTTAGAAAACTGCTAAAAATAGCAAAAACCGCCCAAAAAAAATAAATTTGGGGCGTTGCCTCAAACCCCGGGCTACTGCCCGGTGTCGAACACTACGTGTAACTAGGGGGGGGGCATACCTGGCCCCCCTGGGACCCCCCTAGGAAGTGCCTGATGCACATGACACAAATAACACTACTAGAGGGACCGTCAGGCGCAGTTGTCGAATCTGATGTGCCCACACACACACATGCAAAGAATATAACACATACGTAATAGGGAGTCTCATGCAAATAGTTTATGTGTGGATGGAGTGTCTCCATTGAAGGTAAAAGGAAAAAAAAATGCTAAGATTTAATTCCATTCTACTAAGTTGCTAGTTTTGTTTTCTTCTACACACGATCTTTTGCATGAAAGTTGTGGAGTGAAAAAAAAGTGGTGCCTTTCTCCCAACAATGCCCCAACCAAGCCAAAGGTTGGAAACAAAAAGTAGCTACCTCCTTTGGATGATTCCTCAAAAAAGGAATCCCCTTTGTAAAATGGTATAACTACCCCTTTGCAAAGTACCCCTTACAAACTATAATTCAATGAGGATAGCCCATTTAAAAAAAAAATTGTTGTACTATAATGTTATAAATTTGGACACTAAATTTATGCTAACTATGTTGGTGTTATAAATATTGATGCTAATTATGTTCACTATGTTGACGTTATGCATACATAAATTTATGTTCACTATGTTTATGTTATGCAGTCATAAAGTTATATGTTCACTATTCCAATGTTCATACATTTTAACATGTCTACATGAGAATTGTAACTCTCCAAACTATGAACAATTATGTTATGATTTAATAGGCATAACATTATTCTTAGTATGCTTTTTCCAAAAGAAAAATATCACAAATTTATATAAAGTATAAATTCTTTTATAATAACAAAGATAGTATGCTTACTATGTCGGGGTTAATAAATTTTGACATTTTGACATGTCTAATTTTTTATAATGATGTTATCGTGCCATTTAAATTTTGTTACATTTTTATGATATGCCAAGTACAATAACTTTACAAATTTCTCCTAGGCAAACTATGATTGCAAACAATAATTCAGCAAGGACCCCTCCTTTTTAAATTTTGTTGTGTTATTTATATTTTTCTATGTTTTTATGTTTATGCAAAAAACAATAAATTTGTAAACTGGCTCTAGGAAAGCTATAACTCTGCAAATAGTATTTCCTTCAACTATAATTAAGCAAGGAATCCCCATTTTTTTTTATAAATTTTTTATATGCTACTTATATTTTGTTATGCTAAAGTACACCTAAATAACAACTGAAATTACAATTTTATTACGCTAAAGTACACCTAAATAACAATTGAAATTACGAATCATGACACCAACCATTGTTATAAATTATGATGTTGGAATTATCCTAACTATGCTTACATTATCTGTTGGAAAACTATAACTCTGCAAACAATAATTCTTTCAACTATAATTCGAAAAGGACTCTCCGTTAAAAATTGTTATATGCTATTTAAATTTGGTTATGTTATTATGTTATTCAAAACAAACCTAAATAATAGACCGTAGTATATATAATGACATTGGCCTTATCCTAATTGTGCTAACATTAGTCGGGTTTAAATTTTTTCTTACTATGTTGACATCAATATATTTCAACATGTTTTGAAGAAAATTTGTTTGCGAACCTGTTTGCAAGAGAGACCATGTCGTATTAGGTTTGGTGATAGAAACGATAACGTTGTCAATGATGTTTATGTGGTCATGACGCCAAGGCCAAGAAGATCGGACTCGCATATGAGATATAAATTGTAGGTAATTATTTTGTAGTAATTTTATTTCATTGATGTACTTTGAATTGTCATTGTTATAATTTTATGATTGTTTCCTTTAATAGGAATCCATGATGGTGGATGATGAGAGACCAATTTAGATAAGATATGAATCCACGATGGTGGATGATGTCCAACAACAATCTAAATAAGATGTGAAGATGATGAGGATAAATTAAAAATTTTATTTAATTTTTGTAATTTTTTTTTTTTTATTTCGATATGATGTCACTCTTATTTTACACCCTTTATCATTAATAGTTAATTGATGATGAACTCACTCTTAGTTCTAATACCAACCTTGTTGAGCCAAGGAAGAGAGTCAATGATCTAGATATAGGACAAATAGTTGTGCATTTTGAGCACAACGTACCATTGGAAATGGGCACCATTGCAACTAGAAAGTGACCTCGCACTGTATATTTCTTAATAAACTTCAACAAGTTATCGTGAGTGTGTTCCCATACCCCGAAAACCATAAAAAATTTAAAGTCCACGCAAGAAAGATGGGGTTACAACAATAGTACCTTTTATTATTTCATGTGATCATATGAGAATAAGTTTCCATTTTTATCATTTCTTGTTATCATTTCAGATGAGGTTTCCTAGAAAGGGATTCTTTTTTAATATTATTTCTTGTCATCATCTTAGAGAAGGTTTCCTAGTATGGGCTCCTCTGTAATACTTCCAAACAAAAACAAACATTGTACTACTACTATTTGAATATAAAATATGGAATTTTGACATTATTGTAATGCCTTTGTTTTTTGGTTGGAGATGTTATAATGTTAAACTTATCTTTTATGTTTAATGTTTATATAATAAATCACCCATTCCTATTTACATTTTCATTCATTGTAAATGGTTTTATATTGTTGTTCTATTTCTGTCATTTACTTTATTTATTTCAATTGAAGGTTCTCATTTTTTATAAATATATTGTTAGGGTTCTAATCTATATATAGGTAGAACAATATATTTGGATGTAATAAAGGTCAATATTAATAAGGCCTTGCAATAAAATAGAATAAGTTGAATGTAAGAAGACCTAATAGAAGCTTCCGCTGCTAGAAGATCTTCCTCTAGATGCTTCTTTCGATAGACATATTTAGTATAAATAGGAGGCGAGGGTATGAGAACTCTAGCTTGGATATTATTGTAATAGAGCTCTGCTCGACTAGAGGTTGCCCCCTCGAAGAGGCCCGTGAACATTTCTCTTAGAATCAAAGTGTTATTTATGTTGTTATTCTTATATCATTTCAGTGTTATTGTGGTGATTGTTCTGGTTATATTGTTGTTATTCTGCCATTTCTAGCATTTTATTTATGTTCTGCATACTTTTAATATCTGGTATATTACAAGTGGTATCAGAGCACTTTCCTCAACATAAATTGTGGGTTAGTTTTTTTTTCAGGGTAGAGACGTATTCTGGCATCTTTAAGCTAGAAAGATTTGTCGTTATGCGCATAAACTCACGGTTGAAGGATTCATACACGCTGGAAATACAAGTGGTACTTAAGCGCACATCTGTTGGCCACCCTTGTAACCCCTGTTGGTACCCCTTTGAGTGGTAGCGCATCAGACAACACTTGTGTATGGATCGAACTAGATTACCTGAAGCCCTCTTTAGATAAACCGATCGGTCGCCTGACTGCTATAGTGCCACCGAGAACAACACTCGGGAAGATACTCTCTAGTACCACCGAGAACAACACTCGGGAAGATACTCTATAGTACCTGGGTAGTTGGGTAGTATGGATAAGGACATGGTCTAGCCTCCTTAGTTAGTGCCCTAATATATTGGGTTGAGTACTACTGTTGGACCCCACACGTATATCAGAGAGCTATAACATAGGGAAAACCCTTGTCTGTAGAACCCTTTAATACCTAACCCTTGGGGACAGGAACATAAACAAATTAAAACAGACAAGATTTATTGTCGCATAACTGTGTCCGGGTTGCCAAATCACTACACATTTATTCTTGGTTAAGAATTTGGGCATTTCATCACTGCAGTATTCTTTTGACCGGAGTATAACTCTACAGGGGAAAAAAAAAAAAAAGTCTGGAAATTTTTGCACCATTATTTGAGACCTATTCCATTGGATTCATCTCTTCGCCCTTATCACATTCATACATATCATTTTTCAGCAAAATTTTTGACCCCACCAGCCCCATTTCGGTTCCCTCGCCATCATGGCTCATACCTGTAGCCAAGACTTGGAAGCTCGCTTCAATACCTTGCAATCTAATTTCACCGAGACCCAACAAGAAGTGAAACAACTCAATGCCAATGTTGCCGCCATCAATACAACCATGAAGTCCTCAATGGAGGAAATCAAACAAGACCTAACCACCCATTTTGAATCTATCATTTCATCGCTCTGCACCAAGCTACATATCCCTATAGATAACCCTTTATCTGACCCACCTCCACATACTGAAGCTGAAAAATCCTCTCATTCCCATAACTTTCAACACCATCACTTTCAACGTGACCTACGCCTTCCACGGGTGGATGTGACCAAATTTGATGGCTCGGATCCCATTGGTTGGGAAACCCAAATGGAACATTATTTCTCTTTATACAACATTACAAATGACATGGCCAAACTCTGGTATGGTGTTCTCCATCTAGATCAAGAACGTTGGCAATGGTGGCAATGGAGAAAAACTTCTCGTCAAGGGTATATTGCTTGGAAACACTTTGTGGAAGAGCTTTATGAACGCTTTGACACCGACACCAACCATTTGGGTTGTTTGAGAAAGTTGAAACAATCAGGAACAGTGGAAGACTTTATAACTTCTTTTGAGCGCCTGACTTTTCGGACAGAGGGCATGTCTGATGCTTTTTTCCTAGAGTGTTTTATCAGTGGCCTCAAGGATGAGATTTGGGCCCATGTCCTCATGGCCCGGACTCAGAGTTGGGTGGAGGCTACTAAAAGAGCTAAAGAAGCACAACAGGTTGTATCTTCTCAAAACCAGAAACCCTCCTTTATCCCTTGCACTAAACCAGTAAATCCCATTACTCCCTCCACTCCACTAAATATCTAAAAATTGACCAGGGATGAAATGGATGAATGCCAACTCAAAGGCCTTTGTTATAATTGTAATGACAAATATTTCCCGAGCCACAAGTGTAAGGAAAAAAACCTTTTTATGGCCATCTCGGAGGATATTTTAGAAGAGGATGTTAAAACTCCCCTTGTGTATGAGTCACTTGAAACCATTGACATAACCCCTCCCTAAGACCCCCTCGAAGTAGAACCGATCATTTCCCTAAATTCTCTCACTGACTTCTCTTCTCTCAGAACCCTCAAGCTAATCAGTTACATCAATCATAGGAAGGTCATCATTCTGGTTGATAGTGGAAGCACCCATAATTTTATTCATCGTTGCATTGCCCAAGAAACTCATTTCTACATCCATGCAGTCAATAATTTCCAAATCATGATTGCCAATGGTGGATCCATGAAATGTGGAGGGCATTGTGAAAATGTGTGTCTCCAAATTGGTGACTACCACCTGAAATATCATATGTTTTCTATAGACATGGTCAGTTGTGACATTGTGTTGGGTGCATACTGGCTAAGGACTTTGGGTCCCATTCTCATGGAATTTAAGGAATTAACCATGAAATTCGACCAGGAGGGCCAAAAATATAAGTTCCAAGGAATCACTGTTGGTTCACCTGAGATCATTAGTTCCCATCGCATGGAAAATCTTCTCAAAAAAGGTCATTCTGGTGTTATTTCCCAACTCCATGCCATACAAGCAACAAAGACACCCTCAGTGCCACAAGACCTCCAATCCATCCTTTCTAAACATCAACTGGTATTTTCCACTCCCCAGGGACTCTCTCCTTCCCATGGTGTTCATGATCATTCCATTCCCCTTGTACTAGGAATCCTTCCTCCCAATATCCATCCATATCATCACCCCTTTTCCCAAAAAAATGAAATTGAGAAAATGGTCCAGGAACTCCTTAACACAGGCCTTATCCTCCCTAGTATGAGCCCCTATTCTTCTCCGGTGGTCATGGTCCTGAAGAAGGAAGGTTCTTGGTGAATGTGTGCTAACTTCAATGCCCTCAACAAACTTACCATTAAAGAAAAATTTCCCATTCCTGTCATTGATGACCTCTTGGGTGAATTCAATGGCACCCAGTTCTTTACTAAACTTGATCTTTGTTCTGTTGGTTGTGGAGCCTGATTATCTTCCTTATTCAGAGGTATTTTACTTCTAGCCATGTTTATACCCCATGAAGTATTTACACCCCAAAAGTATGTACACTCTTCCACGCGGGGGAGTGCAGAGGGTGGGTACCCCCTCTGCGGGGTCCGGGGGGGCTATCCCCATGGCTGGGGGGTCTGGGGGCAAGCGGCCCCCCAATGGAAAAATTTCCTTGTAAACGTATATTGTAATTTCATTGTAAATATGGATCGTTCATTATAAGGTCGCAGATCTAACGGTAGAGATTATGTTAGTGTTTTTTTCCCTAGAAGGCAACCCTCTTTTATGAGGGAAACGTATTGCAGCTATGGTTGATGGTGAATATTGTATTATGAGAGAGGAGACTGTGAGAGAAAGAAGAGGAAGTTACAACGGGTTTTGCTGTAGGTTGTATCCCTTCATTTGTTGAATAATAATAAAGGAAGGACCTGGCAATTTCTCTGGTTGATGTAGCCCACACTGGGTGAACCACGTAAATCTGTGTCTCTCTTGTATTGTGTATCTTCTGTGTTTTTTTTCTGCATTTGTTTTATTTTATTTCTCCGCGGTCCTATTTTTCTAACACATTCTGGCTACCACCAGATACCTATGAAAGAGGCAGACATTCCCAAGACTTCATTTAGAACTCATGAGGGCCACTATGAGTTTTTGGTCATGCCCTTATGCTTGTGTAATGACCCCTCCACCTTCCAAAGCCTCATGAATCATGTCTTCTGTCCTTTTCTCCGTCATTTTATCTTTGTTTTATTTGATGATATCCTCATCTATAGAAAAACCTGGATAGACAATATTTCTCATGTGGATCGAGTTCTCCATCTACTCTCTTAGCACCAACTTTTCCTGAAATAGTCTAAATATTCTTTTGGTGCCTCAGAAGTCGAGTACTTGGGTCATTTGGTTGGCAAGGATGACGTTAGGGTGGATCCTAAAAAAATTGAAGTTATGCAAGTTTGGCCTCACCCAAAGACTCTTAAAATATTGCATGGATTTATGGGCTTCATAGGTTATTATCGCAAGTTTGTTAAGAATTATGGAAAGATTGCAACACCTCTCACTGCACTCCTAAAAAATAACTCTTTCACTTGGACTCCAACAGCTTCTCAAGATTTTCAAACCTTGAATATGGCCATGTGCACCACTCCAGTACTGACCCTTCATAATTTCACAAAGACATTTGTCTTGGAATGTGATGCTTTAGGGAAAGGAATTGGTGTTGTCCTTATGCAAGAGGGTCGACCTTTGGCCTTTACCAGCAAGCAACTATCTGAAAGAAATCTGGGCAAATCAATCTATGAAAAGGAAATGTTGGCTATTTTGCATGCAGTTAATCTGTGGTGCCATTATCTATTGGGGCAACGCTTCCAAATTAAGACAAACCATCAAAGCCTCAAGTATTTTCTGGAACAACACATTTCCTCCCTGGAGCAACAAAAATGGGTGACTAAGCTCTTTGGATATGATTATGAGATCATTTACAAGTAAGGAAAAGACAATGTAGTCGCGGATGCACTTTCCCGAAAATATGAATATGACTGATCCCTTTTTTTCTCTTTCCTTCATTGTACCAGATTGGCTCCAAGCTGTTTCCTAGGAATGGCTACACGATCCCAAAATTTCGCATCTAATCCAACAATTGCAGTCCAATTCTCCAGCTTCCCCAGGGTACTCTTAGCTCCATGATGAGCTTCGATACAAAGGCCGTTTGTATTTAAGTAAACAATCAAAACATAAATCCATGATACTTTCTGAGCTTCATGCTACACCCACAGCTGGGCACTCCGGGATTACCAAAACTATGACAGGGTCAAACATTCTTTTTTCTGGGATGGTATGAAATAATACATTCGTAATTTTGTCATTGAATGTGATGTGTGTCAATACAACAAGGGAGAAATAATCAAATCTCCGGGCACACTGCAACCGCTTCTGATTCCACTTGCTATTTGGAGGGATATCTCTATGGATTTTATTATAGGCTTACCCAAATCGGGAAATAAATCAGTCATCATGGTGGTTGTTGATCGCCTTTCCAAGTATGCTCATTTTTGTGATCTTCAACACCCATTTACAACATCCACGGTGGCTCAACTTTTCATGGATCAGGTCTTCAAGTTTCATGGCATGCCGCATTCTATTGTTTATGATCGCAACCCAAATTTCACCAGAAATTTTTGGCAAGAACTGTTCAAGCTACAAGGCACCCAATTGCATCTCAGCACAGCTTATCATCCCCAGACTGATGATCAAACAAAAGTTTTCAACAAGTGTTTGGAAACTTATTTGAGGTGTTTTGCCTTGGAAAATCAAAATCAGTGGGCTCAATGGTTACCCCTAGCTGAATTGTGGTACAACACTTCATACCATACAACTACATGCATGAATCCTTTTGAAGCGGTATATGGACAAAATCCACCTTCAGTTCTCTCATACTTATCTGGTGTCTCGAAGGTCTAGGCGGTTGACCAAACGCTTACATTTCGAGATGCTATTCTCCATACCCTCAAAGAGAATTTGGTCATGGCACAAAATCGCATGAAGCAACAAGAAGATCAAGGTCGCTTTGAACGTCAATTTGCAGTAGGGGATTAATTTTTTCTTTGATTGGAACCTTACAAGCAAAATTCCCTCAAGGTCGAGCATTGTCAGAAGCTAGCGCCCAAATTTTATGGTCCTTATACCGTTCTCAAGCGTGTGGGACAGGTGGCCTATCAGTTAGCTTTTCCCAGTCATTCTAAGCTACATCTTGTTTTTCATGTTTCATGCTTAAAGAAGGTGATTGGAACTAAGTGCCAAATTCAAACCAACCTTCCTGAGTTAGACGAAGAAGGATCCATTTGGCTATAGCCACAAGCAATTTTGGACCAGCGTGAGCGTCGCCTACATCCGAGAACCATCAAGGAAGTGTTAGTCCAGTGGAAAGATACAACTCCAATAGATGCCACTTGGGAACCAACTACCATTCTGCAACAATTTCCACATTTCAAGCCTTGAGAACAAGGTTGTTTTTAAGGGGTAGAACATGTGAGGATCCTAACCCGCACATAGGTAGAACAATATATTCGGATGTAATAAAGGTCAATATTAATAAGGTCTTGCAATAAAATAGAATAATTCAAATGTAAGAAGACCTAATAGAAGCTTCCTCTTCTAGAAGGATCTTCCTCTAGATGCTTCTTTTGATAGACATATTTAGTATAAATAGGAGT
>JZKD02S1810708.1:13512-38645 GCA_000966675.3 Picea glauca
AAGTAAATAAAATTATTGGGCTAGACACTTACACCAACTTAAATAAAAGTAAATAAAATTCTGAATTCCAAGTTCACCAACTGTGGAGCTAGACACTTACACCAACATCACAACACATCACATGACCGTGGGCCAAGCGCCATGCGCCAAGCCATCGAGGAGGGAGTTCAATAGTGCACTACAAGTATAAAAGTATATAAAAGTATATAAAATATTGGGCTTTGTGCTTCATGGACCCAATCTCCAATTACAATTCTAAGCATCAAGGGACGAGTCCTAGAATATTTACCAAGCATCAAGTTGTATTCCCACATGGAGCGCCAATCAAGAGACAATAATGCATAGTATGCTCAATACGTTGACAGAGGCAATCGAGCTTTCACAAAAATAAAAATAAATATAGCAAACATTTTCACCTGCTTCCCAACAGAGGAAGCCGAGCTTTTGCTCAGAACTATTACTCTCTAACCTCTACTGTAGCTGTTCAACTTCCATCTCCATGCATTTTTCTTTTGATTCTACAGCTTGTCTATTGGCAACTTCCTTTGCAAGGGAAGCTCCCTGGGCTACCTTACATCTTCGAACCTCTGGCAGTTGAGAGGTCATGGAACCCACTTTAGATGCTATTCAATGAAGGCTCCATTTCTTTTCTTTGAACTTCTTTATATCTAGCTCGAACTGGCGACCTCCTTGCTATCGCCCTCTGTTCCATTGAGATTAGGGCTCTTCTTGGTGACTTGTGTGTTGAGCTTTGGCGTTGACTAGTGCACTGAGATCTGGAAGGAGAGCATCTATGCCAAGGTGAGGAAAGAACCCATGGGTCACACACAATCCCAACACCAAGCGCAAGAGCTGAGCCCTTCCTTTTGCTCAGAACTCATCAAACACCAAAGCCCAAGACCAAGAGCCAAGTCACTGTGGAGGAGCCACGAGAAAGAACAACTCGGGTTAACAACAAAACGCACCATATGCCTCATTCTCTTGCCAATTCTTGCAAGCTCTAATACATATAAGTCACTAAAGCCCATTTCCAAGTGTCACACCCACAAGGAAACACCCATTATCATTGGCGCGAAGGAAAGAGCCCACATAGAGCCAAAGCTTGTGCAGTCCACGAGCCAAGTCAACACAAAACACAAGTTAATGCCTAAGCTCGACCTACATCAAGTGCCAAGAAACTGAGGGAGGTTCTCAAAACACTGAAGGCGAGACCAAACACCGAGTCATAACGAGGAGGAACCCACATGGGGCCATGCTGAATGCACTATGCCCAACGCACAAAGTGTAGGCCGACGGGGTTGAACCTTCGAACTCCGCCAAGATTAGATCCTTCCACCAAGTTCCATTACCAATGTGCCAACCATTGAGTCTTAATCCCATAGGTCACTAACCCTCGCGCTTGGGTTAAGAGCCAAAGCTCGACACAATGCCCAAACACTGAGTGGAAAGCCACGAGGAGGGAAGTCGACAGGTCAGTAGTTGTGCACCAGAGTGCCATGGGAGGAACCCACGAGCCAAACATTGCACTACACTCGTGCTTGATTCAAGCACCCGAGGCATTGACCATCTCAATACCAAAATGAGCCATCAAGTGCCCAACAGAGGAGAATCCATGAGAGACCATGGGAGACAAGAATAAGGAAAACACTGTGTTATGGAATTAGAAATTGCAGGAATGAATTCGGGGTTAGGGTTTGCTTAGGGTTGTATAGTTGTTTTTTTTTACTACTATTTTATTGTAGGCTTGAACATGCGTGAAAAGAGGGAGGGGGGCACATGGGCCTCATGCGAGGTCCTACGATGCCCAAGGATAATCGATGTTTTTATTTATTTATTATTTTATTTTTATTTATTTACGAGATTATTAATTTCATTTAGTTCAGTTTTATATATATTTAGATATTTATAAGTATAATATATATATATATATGTGTGTGTGTGTGTAAAGATTGAACTTATAAGAGTCATAATTATAGTTAATGGAGGATTAATTAATTAATTAATGTCGATTATTTAAGGAGAATTGAGCTATGTAAATTAATTTTAGGGATTAAATAACTTGATGAATGACGAGACTAAGTGTATTATAATTAATGTTATAAGGGCGATTAATATGAGTGGTGCATATTGTTACAAGGGTTGGGTTGATGCTTGATTACACACACAAGTTAGAGTAATTGAAGGTTGCAGTGTAGCGCTAGCAAGGTGAGAGAGTTGCCAGGATTCATGAATGAAGTTACCAAGCTTAGAAGCTTTCGACCCCAACCTTTAGCCACTTACCCTAAAGAGAGTAACGTCTGTTTACAGACAAGTAAAAAAAAAAAAAAACTTACGCCTAACCCTGTGTTTACAAGTATAAGTTGCGCGAATGTGAATTGCCTTAGACTCTTCCCCGACAAGCATTTGGTTTGATGCAGATTCAATTGTTCCAGATGGGTTAGGACTCGGGGAAATTGAGGCCGAGGGCCATCGTCGCAAGGATCGCCAACGTCGGCGCCACCACCACCATCGCCTAAATTAGCTCTCATTTCGTGCTCTTTGGAGCCCATTAATGAGACCTTAAAGGGGTGTCAACTAGCATATGTTGAGGTAGAACCCCTACAATCTGGAGTGGGTGACCCCAAAGTGTCGAGGGATTCAGAGGGAGGGCCTCCACCCCAGGACATCACTAGAGAACTGCAGAAGATCAAACTTCCAGAGTTTTCCGGGGGTCGTTCCAGTGAACGTGCAGAGGCATGGTTGGAAGGAATGACACAATGTTTCTCCTTAAGAGACTATGCTTCCACATCAAAGGTGAAAATATCAATCTTTTAGTTAAGGTACAGTGCCTTGAACTGGTGGGGCAACCTGGAGAGGAAGTTGCACCTTACCCCAGACACCGTCTCATGGAAACTTTTTGAGGAAAGGTTTCGAAGGAAATATCTACTAGCTTACTACGAGGAACAACAGGTGGGAGCATTTCATGCTCTAGTATAGGGAAATAGGACCGTGGAAGAGTACGAGATCAGGTTCATGGAGTTGTTAAAATATGTTTTGTACATGGATAATGATCAACGATAGGCAAAACGCTTTGTCTATGGGTTAAACCATAAGGGCCATGGTACAGATGTGGAAACCGTTGTCAGTAGTGGAGGCAATTGAAAATGCATGTTACGCAGAGGAACATATGAGCTTAAATGGAGGTATGAGATCGACCTTTCCACATCATCCTGGATTCGTGGGGAAGGCCCCTAGGAGAAGGCCCCACTCATCACCAACGACGCAGGCAGGGCCACGACCTTCTCAGGGAGCAGCAAGTAGGGGCAGGGGTTCCAGGGGAAGGAACTCATTTCAGAGACTGTAATAGAGCAGTGTGTAGGTTCCATCTCATGTTACATGTTGGGGATGTGGAGGACCGCATTACCAATGTGATTGCCCAGAGTTGCAAGCAGGATTTGTGCATAGAGAAGGAAAGGCCCCGATGGGAAGAGCAAGTAGTACCCACCAGATTTATGCAGTGATTAATAATCACCAGGAAGAACATCAATCCACAGTGGTGGAGTCGTCAGGTACGCTAAATCTTGTCAATGTTAAAATTTTATTTGATTCTGGTGCTACAGATAGTTTCATTTCACCATCTGCATTAGAAAAGAGTGGGTTGGTAGCCTATGAGCATGATGAATTTAAACAAGTCGAGATGGATTCAAGGGAAAAAAAAAGCGGTAGAACCTAGCATTGATGATTGTCTAGTAGACCTGGGAGTGTGTACTACCAAGTTGAAGGTATACGTCACTGCTCTCGGGACATATGACCTAATCATTGGAATGGATTGGTTAGAAGCCCATCGAGCTATGGTAGATTGTTTCACAAAAAGGGTGCTTTGTGTTGACGGTGAAGGAAGGCCAATAGAGATTCATGGTGTATGGAGAAAGGTGTCTCTACGCTTTATCTCGACCATGAAGGTTAAACGTTGCATGAGGCAAGGGTGTCGACTATATGTAGTGGAAGAAGTCAATGAAAGGAAAGGACCCTCCTTGGATCAATACCCAATATTGTCGGAGTTTAAGGATGTTTTTCTGAAAGAGTTGCCAGGGTTACCTCCAGAGAGGGAGCTTGATTTTACTATTGAGCTAAAACCTAGTGCAGAACCAATTTCCAAGACTCCGTATAGGATGACCGTGCCAGAACTTTGTGAGTTGCAGATGTAGTTGAAAGAACTACTCGACTTAGGGATAATAAAGCCCAGTGTCTCACCTTGGGGTGCATCAGTAATTTTTGTGAAGAAGAAGTATGGTTCCTTACGACTGTGTATAGATTATAGGGACTTGAATTGTGCTATCGTGAAAAATAGGTACCTAATGCCACAGATAGATGATCTCTTTGACCAGATGAAAGGAGTAGCGGTGTTCTCAAAAATTGATTTGCGATCAGGATATCACCAGTTAAGGATTAAGGAAGGTGATATTCCTAAAACTACATTTCAAACTCAGTTTGGGAATTATGAGTTCATTGTAGTACCTTTTGGTTTGACCAATGCACCAACAGTATTCATGAGCCTCATGAATGGTGTATTTCGGAAGTACTTAGACCGCTTTGTACAAGTCTTTCTAGATGATATCCTCATCTATTCCAAGAATGAAAGAGAACATGAGGAACACTTGCGAGTGGCGTTGTCCTGCCTTAGAGAAAACAAATTGTATGGGAAACTTTCGAAGTGTTCCTTCTTCCAGAAAGAAATTCACTATTTAGGTCATATCATTTCCGGTGAAGGAATCTCTGTGGATCCAGAAAAGGTAAAGGCCATTATGGAATGGCCAGTGCTGAAAAATGCTCATGAAGTAAGATGCTTCATGGGGTTAGCAGGTTATTATCAGAGATTTGTGGAAGGGTTCTCTAAAATAGCGAAACCCATCACCACTTTGCAGGGCAAGGGGGTCAAGTATGAATGGACAGAAGAATGTGATAGTGCATTCATCGAGCTTAAGAGGTTACTAACTAGTGCACCAATTCTACGAGTGCCAGAAATGGAAAAGGACTTCACAGTTTACACAGATGCCTTGAAGCAAGGGTTGGGGACCATGCTAATGCAAGATGGAGGAGTGATAGAGTATGCATCAAAGAAGTTGAAGCAACACAAGGAGATTTACACTATTCATGATTTAGAGTTGGAAGTTGTAATGCTAGCTTTGAAACTTTGGAGGAACTATCTAGTGGGGAAAAACTTTGAGCTCAAAACGAACCATGAAATTTTAAAACATCTCTTCACTCAAAGGGATCTTAATGCCAGGCAGAGGCGATGGAGTGAGTTTACGAGTGAGTACAATTTTGGTATTTCGTACATCAAGAAAAAATAAAATGTGGTCGCAGATGCCTTGAGTAGGAGACCACGTGTCTTCTCCTTGGTACCCTTAAAAGTCGATTTGAGGGAGCATGTGTTGACGCAAATCCTTGGAGATAGTTGGTATTTAAAGGTTACTTCAAACCTCCAGAGTGGGAGGCAATTAGATCCAAAGTATGAAGGATATAGCCTGGAAGCAGAGGGGCTATTAAGATATCAGGGAAGGATGTACATCCCCGAAGGTGGGGATATTCGAAGCATCATACTGAAGGAAGCCCATAGAGCACTTTATTGTGCACATCTGGGTGTGAAGAAAATGTACATAGACATGAAGAAGCTTTTCTTCTGGGTAGGCATGAAGCACGATGTAGTCCATTTCGTTGCCAAGTGCCTAGAGTGTCAACAAGTGAAAGCTTACCACCATCACCCAACAAGTATCCTACAACCACATGATGTTCCTATGTCCAAGTGGGAAGTCATTTCTATGGATTTTGTTGTGGGGTTTCCGCTCACATCTCATAGACACAATTCCATTCTTGTGATAGTTGATAAGTTGACCAAGAGTGCTCATTTTATTCCAGTTAGAGACACTTACAATGTCACTGATGTGGCACGCGTGTTTGTAAGTGAGGTCATCTGTTTGCATGGGATACCCAAGAAGATCATTTCAGATAGGGACTCCAGATTCACTTCAAGGTTTTGGACAAGTTTGTAGTTAGAGTTGGGGACTCAATTGAACTTAAGCACAACTTATCACCCTGAAACAGATGGGAAAATTGAGAGAGTAAATCAGGTTGTGGAAGACATGCTTAGGATGTATGTTATTGATAATCAAACCCATTGGGAGAAGTACCTACCTTTGGTAGAGTTCACCTACAATAACAATTTTCATAGCTCCATCGAAATGCCACCCTACAAAGCTCTGTATGGAAGGCCATGAAGAACACCATTGAGTTGGGAAAGATTAGAAGACCGAGAGACAGTTGGGCCAAAATTGATTCAAGAGATGGAGGAACAAGTGCTACAGATTAGGCAGAGACTAAAGGAAGCACATGATAGACAAAAAAGTTATGTCGATGCACATAGGACTGACCGAAGTTATAAAGTGGGAGATCAAGTTTTCATTTGTATCAAGCCTAATAAGAGTACTATTCGGTTCGGGAAGGGGACAAAGTTGTCACCTCGATTTATAGGACCATTCAAAATCCAAGAGAAAATTGGACCCGTTGCCTATCGTCTCATACTGCCACCCCACTTGCATAAAAATCATAATGTTTTTTATGTATCTGTTCTATGTCATTATGTTGCAGATGAATCACATAAACTAAATTGGAAGGAATTGCAGGTATCGGACGTGGGAACCCTCACGGTAGAACCATTACACATATTGGACCGTAGAGTCTGACAACTCAGGAACCATCTGGTAGACCAAGTTAAGGTCCAGTGGGACAAGTATAGTCCAGGATCTACTACTTGGGAGGATGCCGAGACATTACGATGAGATTATCCCTCACTTTTTTGACCACCTTGAGAATATGTTTCTTGAAGGTTGGGTGTATGTAACACCACCTTTTGACTTAGACAGATAGGATTACCTGAGGCCTTATCACCTTTATTTTCTATTCACTGTGAAACTATTAATGATACACTTGAAATTTTAAGACGTATGAACCTATATGAATGTTTAAATGTAATTTGAATGATGATGGATATGATGCGATCTATTATGTGAATGTAAATTATATGAATGTTTAAATGTTATTTGAAGGATGATGGATATGATGCGATCTATTATGTGAATGTAAATTCTATAAATGTTTAACGTTATGTGAATGATGATGGATATGATGCAATCTATTATGTAAATAAAAATTCTATGAACAGGTAACGCTAATTGAATTATGAGGATATTATGAGATCTATTTCTAACTTGAAAATTTTGATATTTAAAGTTGTTGGTACATGGATACCGAATTGAGATTTTGGTCGAATGCATTTACATGATGATAATGCATAGATATGTATGCGTTTGTGTTATAGACTAATTTGCAGGTCAATGGGCTATGAAATAGCCAAGGGATAATGGTAATAAAAGTGGATGTCATGACCACCGACCGAGAAACAATATGGTATGAATCTTTGTATGTGAAATTATATTGGTACGAATGCACTACTATGATATGTGGACCAGTGTAGGTTTTAAGGTGGTAAGACTGCCCAAAAACTGAATAAACGATGAAAAAAATCCCAACAACACAGTGCCACTGTATATTCCATGGTAGGGTGTGGACCCTAGTGCTATTAGGAGGAGTGGAGGCATTTCCCACCATGTATCCTCTAAAACTTGAAGTCATGGAAGGACGGTGTTAGCTCACGCTCCCCTAGATGTGTGATGATGACTATCAGTTGTCTGTTGGGGAAGCTTAGTCAAGAGAGTGACACTTCCTCTTACGGGTTCTATTCAGAGTTAGGTCAATATAGTTGATGCTCCAAGATAGTCCAACAGAGGAATGATAGGAATGGAAGATGGAAGCAAGTTAGCGAGGAAGGATGAATAGAAATAGTTGAGAGTGTATGGAGATTTGACTTATGGTGGAATTTATTGTTTTCCCTTCTGAAAAGAAAATATGTATGTATTTATATTCATAATTACTTAATTGAACTACAATTGTCTAAATAAATGTTGTTGAGCTAGATTATTGTAATTAAGGGATTTAAAAAACATTTAATTGGTTTATTATCTTTTATAAAATGAATAGTCTTGTTGATTGGATTGGATGCATACAAGAATTACTATAGGTGTGATAGTTATTTTCATTAGTACATGCACGAGACTTGTATGTGCTAGCTACACATGCATTTCTTGCACATGTACACTAGTATGTATGAGTTTTCTTTAGCTTACTTACTAATAATGTTGTTTATTGGATATGAATGTGTGAACCATGTGTCATTTCCCTTGTATTATAAATTACTATAACTTTGGGACGAAGTTTCTTGAAGGGTGGGTGTATTTAACAACCCTATTTAATTATTTAATTATCATGATTAAATATTAGTTTAATAAATTATTAATTTAGATTTTTTTTTTGAAGACTTATTTTATAATATAATTGTATTGGTAGATGGACCAATTTATGGTGGGAGGGATAAGGTGGTTCAATGTTTAATGGGGGGGAAGGCAGTTGGATAAGGAAGGAGAGGGAAGATAAGGCAAGGGAGAGGACTCGGGAAGGGGGAGCTTTTGGGTTGAGAATATTTTCAATTGAGGAGAAGGAGAAAATTTGGAGAAGGGAAGGAGAAGGGGAGAAGCAGTTTGAGGGTTGTGTATCTGTTCTGCATCTGTTTTGTTTACAACTGACTTGAGGACTCTCACAGGGGGCACATGTTGTTGGAAATTTTGTGCTCAGGGGCCAGGAAACCGTAAGGAATCCTGGGGCTAGGGAGCCAGATAGGCTGTTACTAGCTAGCTGGGAGGTTAATCAGTTTGGGCAGAGCTTCGGTTTGGGCAGCGCTTCATTTCAACATTAGTTTGAGGTAGATACATTTCATTATCATTATTATTATGTTGTTGTTCATTATTGTTATGTTGTTCATTATTATTATGCTGTTCATTATTATGCTGTCCATTTTTAATTCCACTGAACATTGTTATTATGATGAATAGTGAATAAAGAAGAAAATATGATAAAATTTCTGTATTTAGATTTATGTTTTCTAAGGCTTTATATGGATAGGCCTTACATAGAGATAGTGGATGACACAACACCTTATCCGACATTGCTTGGCTTGGATTGGGTGTTTGATAACCAGACCATAATCAATTTGAAGAGGAGGAAGATGACATTCGAGTTAGGAGAATACAGAGTCATCGCGCCATTGGACCCATCAGAAGGGGAAAGGTTTGTAAAACCTACTTTCTTAGACCTGAAGGAAATTAACCAGTTGTACAAAAAAACCGTGCGAGATGAAGATTACATGAACCCAAATGCAAATGGGGTACTCAGTTGGAGAAGCATCACCTCATGTGTGTCAGACTCAGATACAGGCTTAGAAAATTGGCAGTAGAGGTTACACGAAGTCTCCACAAGAAGATGCACAAGAATAGACCGTGCAATAAGATGGGTAGGTACAAGGATAAGGGAACCTCCCAACTTCCATGGGGTGAATGACTTAGAAGTATTGTTAACATGCTACGAAGAAGAAGTTTTAAAGAATTAGAGGCTCTTAGCATTGGATATAACACTCAAGGAAACACCTGGAAGATGGTGGGGTGCGCACAAAGAAACAATCAAGGACTGGTACCAATGTAAGAGGTTACTGCACATAAGATTTGGCATAGAATAGGGAAGAAACCAATTGCAGAAATATGATAGATAAGGGGCACCAACAACACAATTGGAGAAGTGCAGAACGCTATGGAGGATGACACCACCGGAGGAGTGGCCTCATCATTTTTTTCATACATTAGAAGGCATCCCAACAAATTGGTATACAGACCAGGAACTACGCAGAAGGATTGCAAGCTGGACAATATTACAATAGAACTTTACAACCACTTTCTCATTTGAGCATGAGAACCCCAACATAGACGCAACACTTAAACAAATCAGAGGGTTGATATTCATTAAAGAGCCAGAAGTTGAACTCATAACAAAAGAGCAACAACAAAATAAACAGACAATAAAAGAACTATTGTCATGCTAAGGAAGAAGCACCAGATGAAGATGAACCGCGCGATATTCAGATTGAGGAAGTTGAAGGTGAGAGAGAAGTGAAAGGTCCACCTATGGAATCAGAAGTAATCGCTACGCCAATCAAGGTGAAGAAAGTCAACATTGGGACAGTTGAGAACCCCAAAATGGCCAGCATTAGAGACTGTTGGGATGAGTAAACAGTGGAAATCATAATAGAGTTACTGCACGAGTACATCGACCTGTTCCCATCAACGTTCACATAAATGAAAGGTATAGCAGGAGAGCTAGACGAAATGAAGATACTGATCAAAGCTGAGGCAAGACAAATCAGACAATGACCATACAGACTAAACCCGATATATAAGCAAAAATTCAAAACTAAAATTGATAGGATGTTAGAGGCTAGAATCATAGAACCTGTAGAGGAGTCCGAATGGGTAAGCCTGATGGTAGTTCAAGAGAATAAAGAAGGGGGGATAAGAATATGTGTCGACTTGAGGAAGTTGAATGATGCGTGCCTACATGACACATTCCCTACTCCTTTCACAGATGAGGTGTTGGAGAACGTAGGAGGACATGAAGCTTATTCATTCATCGACAGATTCTCAGGATACCATCAGATCACGATAGCACCAAAAGATAGATACAAGACCATTTTTTCCACAGAATGGGGATCCTATGAGTATACAGTCATGTCATTTGGACTGAAGAATGCACCAACAATATTTTCCAGAGTAGTCATAACTGCATTCAAAGAATTCATCCACCCGTTTCTAGAGGTATATCTGGACGATTGGACAATCTATAGTCTGTTGAAATACCATGTAGGGGTGTTGAGGGTGATGTTAGAAAGATGTAGGCAGTGTCAGATATCATTAAACATCAATAAGTGCATCTTTAGAACACCTTTTGGGATACTATTGAGCCATATAGTATGCAAGCAAGGCTTGCTAGTAGAACCTACCAAGATTGCAGTAATTGTTAACCTACCACCACCAAAAACAATCCACCAATTGAAAGAGACATTGGGACACACAGGATACTACAAGAAATTTATAAAGGGGTATGCACAGATCACTGCGCCAATGGAGAAATTGCTAAGGAAAGACACAAAGTTTCAGTGGAATGAGGATTGTCAGCGCAGATTGGACACCCTGAAAGAGAAGATGGTAAGCACACCAATACTAGTATTTCCGGATTGGGAAAAGACATTCCATGTACATATAGATGTATCGGCCATAGCACTTGGAGCTATTCTGGCGCAACCAGGAGTAGGAGAATTGGACCATACGATCTTATTTGCTAGCAGAAAACTGTCAGAATTAGAGGAGAACTACAATACCACAGAGAGGGAAGGATTAGCTATGGTCTATGCGCTTCAGAAGTTCAGACATTAATTATTGGGAACACATTTCAAGATGTTCATAGACCATTTAACGCTCAAATACCTCATCAACAAGCCAATGTTGGGGGGGATAATTTGTTGATGGTTATTGTTGTTCCAGAAATTTGACTTCGAAGTGATAGTCAAGCCAAGAAAGTTGAACGTAGGACCTGATCACCCATCGAGGATCACTAATGGGGAGGAACCTACGAATCTAGAGGACAAATTTCCTGATGCACAATTATTTTCAGTCCAGATAGCCGCTAAATACTTCACAGACATCGTCCAATACTAGAGTACAGGGACTACGCCACATGAATTCAACACTGCGCAGAAGAAAAATCTGGTTGTCAAGGCTACAAAATACCAATTGATTGCAGGACACTTACACAAAATGGGTGCAGATATCATCTTGAGAAGATGTGTGATAGAACATGAAAGACCTAGGATCTTAGCAGAAGCCCACAAGGGAATAACAGGAGGAAATTATGCAGGTAAAGCTATCGCGTAGAAGGTATTGCGCGCAGAACTATGGTGGTCGACTATTCACAGAGACTCAAAGGACTAATGCCAGAAATGTGATGTATGTCAAAGGATTGGGAAACCAAATTGAAGGTACAAGATGCCCCAGAGACCACAACTAACCTTGCAAGTATTCAACAAATGGGCAATAGATTTTGTGGGACCAATTAACCCACCAACAAAAAGGTCAGGAGCGAGGTACATTATTAATGCAACAATATACTTAACAAGATGGGCATAAGAAGCACCAGTAAAAGATTGCAGCGCAGAGACAACAACACACTTCTTGTTTGAGCACATGATCACTAGATTTGGATGCCCAAGGATTTTTATGAGTGACTAAGGCACTCACTTCATTAACAACACTATTAGGGCTATGACTGAGGAGTTTGAAGTCTATCATCAAAAGAGTACACCATATCATCCTCAAGCGAATGGAATAGTGGAAGCCTTTAACAAAATCCTCAAGAATGCACTGGCAAAGATTTGCAACATCAATAGGGACGATTGGGACTTGAAGATACCAACAATACTGCGGGCGTACAAGACCACATGAAAAATGTTGACAGGACAAACACCATTTAGATTGGTGTATGGAAAAGAAGTAGTGGTGCCATTAGAATTTTTGGTACCTAGTCTGCGCATAGCAACAATTACAAACATGACAGAGCGAGGTACAATACAGGAAAGGATAAATCAGCTAATGATCATGGAGGAAGATAGGATTCTAGCAGGGTTTCACCAAGAAGTCCAGAAATCAAGGGATAAAGCTTGGCATGACAGACATATCAAGAGGCAAGATTTCAAGGAAGGAGACTTAGTATTGGTGTATGACAATAAATCCCTTCAGCACCTAGGAAAACTCATAATGCATTGGTTAGGACCATACGAAGTAAAGACTATCACAGACGGGGGAGCTGTACAGTTGAAGGATTTAGAAGGAACATAACTCAGAGGCATGATCAATGGGAGTCGACTGAAGATGCATAGGGACAATCGATCTCCTAGCACTTGAAACACACACACACACACACACACACACACACACACACACATAGAGGGGTTACCGCGTCGGACATAAAAAGATAGCAACACAGGCGTAGTGTGCCGAAAAGAGAATGAGCATGCACACTCGGAGATGCTAGCACGACGGAGAAAGGACCAACAATCACTAAAAGGCAGAAACAACAGAAATGATGGGTACGAAAAATAAGTGCCAACGAACAACACCTATCAAAATTGAATGAAAGAATGATTGATGGGACGCCACATTAATCACGCCAATTGGTGACAACAAGGGATTTCAATGGAAAGTACGCGGGAAGCACTAGTTCAATTAAAATGCAATTTGGGTAATGCCTCCGAGAAGTTTCATACGATTCCTATATAAGGTAAGATCACAAGGATCGAAAAGAGTATTGAGACATTGAGAAAGGCATAGATAAATAGAGGATACAGAGAAGAGAGTGAATTTGCAGAGGTTACAAATCCAACTAAGCTCGACGAAGAATATCCTTAACACTATGGCACCAACCAAACTAGGAGTGTCGAGCCAGGCCTGCAGACGACCTCAAAGCAATGTTAGAGCACCATCGCAGCCACATGGAAGAGAACAACAACCAACTGAGCCTCTAGAAGTCGTCCACGTGGATGAAATCCCATCACCTGATATGACACCAACAAGCCCCACACCAGTGGTGGAGGAAACCCAACAGACAACACCATTAGGCATGGACATGGATAGGTTGGATGGGGGATAGGGCCAACAGGCTGAGTGCACAGGCAATCATTCGTACCCAAAAAACCCTGAAGAAACCTCAAGAGTCAATGGGACGATCCCAAACAAGGCAGAAATGACCACGCCATAAAGGTCAGAGACAACCACGCCAAAACAACCAAAGGAGAGCACATTGGAAGATGTCATTGACCAAGCAGAGGAGTATGCAGAAGAGAGAACAATGGAGGCTGGAACCTCAAGTCAGCCACCACAACACGAGGGCAAACAACCAGTAGCACGATCACGGTACAAGTAGGCCACCACAACCATATTCTTTCAGCGCATTCCAGATGAGGTGCATGTCATGGCTAACCTGTTAGGCCACGCAGAGAAATTGTGGTACTCAGACCATGATGTGATGGACACAGATAAGTTCCCAGAGTTTGCCAAGAAAGTTCATCTGGAAACTATTGGTACAGGACCCTTTGGCGAACCAATTAACCAACCAAGCCAGTGAGCAGCCGGACTGGCCAAAGCTAGGATTTTAGGACTGTTGGACATCCTGCACTTTGGGAGGGGCCTAGATGTAAACAAATACGTCAAGAAATTGATGGTAGTCACCCACAGAGGATACTTATGGCTGGAACATGTCGTCTCAATAGACAAGGATCTCATTGCATACATCATAGGGCTTCCAACACAAGGGGAGACACCTAGGTAGTTCCTTGATGACAAGACAAAGGAGAAGGCACTGGCTAAGGAAATGAAGAAGAAGTATAGTATAGAAAGAGGGTCATGTGGAATCATAATCAAGCGTATTAGTGATGCCATGACAAGGATGGCCACAAAAAGCATGGTGTGCAATTTACTCAGGAAATGCTGCAAGGAGGAAGTCCCTGTCGGGATCATCACAGCTGCAACACAGTGTGCGGAGGGAACTACACTCAGATGGGCCCCGTACTTGAAAGATCGCAAGGACACGCAGGACCTGGGGACAAAATTTCACTATTCATGGCTACTTGTCTTGATCACCTTGGTCGGATGGAAGAAGACAAAGTATTCATTCTTTGCCATGAGATCCAACCCTTGCCATGTAATGTGATACCTATCATTGGGGAGCACTCAAGACCCCAAGAAAAAAAGGGCGAATGCAAGCATGTTCGAAGGATATTACAAGGACTTGCAGGAAAGCATCACCAACACTTGGCGGATTACACCAGAGGTGGTTGTGTAGTATCATGGTATAGCCAACTTTAAAGTGACCAAGCATACAATGTGGATCCAAGCACAAAAGGATCCCAACAACCAATGACTACAACTACGGTACTGGGCCAAGGAAGAGGACGTAGAAATATCCATCAAGGATTGGCATGAGAATTGGAGGATTCCAGTCCTTAATCAAGAGATGCCCGCAGATAAGGAGGTGAAGGCAGGGTAGGAACAAACACCTAAGGCGTCCAAGAAGCCAAGGACAGGTCAGAACCTGACACAACAGAAGAAAGGGGGTGTGTCCAATAAAGGCACCCAGGCGGGGAAAAAGAACAACACCCAGGCACCACAAGAACAGGAAAAAGAGTCTGAGACACCATAGGGAATCACATCAAGTGCTACTCAGCAGGAGCAAGGCCAAACCAGGAGGCTAATTATACAAACGAGGGGTGTACGCAAGAAAAATAAGGCGTACAAGACACCACTAGAATATACGATCATGAAGGACGACGAGGACCTTGTGGCCCAAATGGTCCAGGATTGAACAACATAAGATTTTGAGGATGCTCAGCGCCAAAGGGACAAGATTCAGGAGGAGATGGAAGACATGAGGTAACTCCTCCAGTAGCTCAGAGAAACACAGAGGGCTGATAGAGGCATACAAACAGTCCCATCAAAATCATAGATAGGAGCCGAGGCTGGATTGAGCGAGCAGAATAGGATCCAGACGACAACACAACCGAGCTCAAAGTTTCACGTTACAGCCAACATGTTGCGCATGGATGAAATTGTGGGTCAGACACCATTGAAATATTTGGCCCAAATCCAGTTGGTAATGACACAAATACCAACCAAGGCATTGTATAAACTACAAGTTAGCGTCGTGCAGGAGGTACAGTCGCGAGCACGCACATAAGAAACAAAATTGCAGCAAACGAAGGACATCCGAGAAGAGTTGGAATTGGTGCTAGAACAGGTCAAGATCGAGACCAAATATGAGAAATACCTCGCTTATAGGCTAGAGCAAGGATTGGTTGTAGCCTATGAGAAGATTCCAAAGAATGCGCAAATGACAGAGCTCACGACGATGTAGAATATTGATCAGATTGTGCAGACAATCAATCAATACAAGTAGGAGATCGAGCACCTCCAGGCACAACTCATACCTACAACTCCCCCAGAGGTGAAGGAGAAGAGGAAGCAGGAAGAAAAAACATAGATAGAGGATATGGAGCGACAAGTGTGCGCAACCACCGACTTGTTCGATAAAGAAACACAACTATGGACAAAGCTGGAGGAGGATCAAAAGGTCCACCAGTGGGACCAAGAAGAGGAGAAGATAAACTCAACTATTTGGGACGTCAAGTAGAGGAAGAAGATGATGTCGATCACTGAGTGCGTCAAATAAGCACAGGATATGAAGAAGTTGCAAGAAGAACTCATAGACGCATAGACACAAAAGAAGGAGTGCCAAGCTCAAATGGAACCTCTCCAAGAGTGAGCAGTCGAGGTCATCACGTAAGTACAAGATGCAAATAAGAACATGGCACAAACTCAAGCAAACTACGCAAAGATGATCAACGACGAGATTGCAGTGCAGGTATTGGATGCACTCAGGGAGAAGACCGCACAGGATCAAACACAAGCAAAGGAACTCACATAGAAGTTCCAGGCTCTCGCAGGAGAGATTGAAGAGGTGCACAAAGTTTAGGTGGCTTGGGACGAGCCACATGTTAGTGTTGGGGGCCTGTTGGATGCATGCCTAGTCAAGAAGAAAGGTTATTTTTGGAGGAGAAGCATGCAAGAGGAAAAATACAATTGGAAGGAAAAGAAGCATGTGTAAGAGAAGCAGAAGAAGCGCACATGCAAGGAATACCTAACGACGCTAGGGTTAGGGTTTTTGTAATACATTGTAATGGCTAATGAGCTTAGGGTATAAATAATTAGTACTTAGGGGACATAAGGGACCAAATACGGAGAGACGAATACAAAGGAGATACAAATACCAACATAGATAGATAGGAAGAGAGAGAATTGTAAGAATTGTATGAGTCATTAAGGTGGCGAGCTAGGGAAGGAATGAGCGACTCGATACCGAGGGTTAGGTCGTAGGATGAGGAGCCTGGTGTGATCTAGTCAGCCTCGCAGGGATCAAGGAGCCTGTGGAAAAGGGGGAGATCTAAGATTGTAAACATGCACGGCGTGAGATATTTCTGAAATATAATAAAAGCTTGAGAGCCAGATCTTTGTAGACGTAGCCCAGGAGGGGGTGAACCACAGTAAAACTTGTGTTATGTGAATGAATGTATGTGTCCTTATGTCTGATTAATTGATGAATGTTAGATGAATGAAGTAACTAAGTCAATATGGTATTCCACATGCATGCATAGAATGAACGATAACTAGATGTTAGAGTGAATGAATACAAATTACAAACCACAACCATAGATCTGCGCTCAATCTCAGGTTGCAAACACCTGAGTATTGCAGCCACCCATAGAGCTATCTCGAGTGAGACTGTGCAATACACTATGTGTGTTGCGTTTCCTTCTGGTTTACCATAGGGGCCGACAATTTTAAAGGGATTTTGTTGGAAAGCTTATCAAATCTGAACCAGGTTCAATCAGTGATAGTAACATAGATTCGGGATAAACCATAAAAGAATCCCCTAGACCAATAGACTAATAGATGCAAGCTAACAAATACCAACAACATATTGTACCAGTTGAGTCAAATATTCAAACTTTGACTCAAGAAAGCAGATCAACTTCTCAATCGATTTCGACCCAAACTCTTGCAATAGTTTTAGCCTTGACAAAGTCCAAGTAACAATGGGTCTTAATAACATCTTGATCTATGAAGGAGACGAGTATCCCAAATGACATTGGTTCATTTGTGAGAAGTTCTGGTATGCAATAAACATAACTGATGAGGATAAAAAAATGGCACAATTTGGTGCCACGCTTTGAGCCAGAGCATTTACCTGGTGTATGAATTACACAAACAATAAAAAATGATTGAAGTCAGATATAAAGTAAAACTTCCTCATATTCTTTAAAATGCAAGATATCAGCCATTTTGTGGCTCAAAAATTAAAAGAAATCAAGCAGAACCTGGGAAAAACTGATCTTGAGTATGATAAAAGGTTTAAAGACCTTTTGAGTAAAATTCCTTATGCAATTGATGATAAGCTACTTGTACAATGGTACATAGTAGGCCTCTTACAAAATATTAGAGTACCATTATGCATGTATGATATCTAGACATGTGAAGAAGTACTGAGAAAATCCAAACAAATAGAAATGGATGATGAAGGTGCTCCAAATTCATCCGTCATTGAGAAATGACTAAAAGAAAATCTTGCAGAACTGCAACAATCAATAAAAAACATGTCGATCTCTCGCAATGAACTTTGGTGCACAATCTATTCTAGGAAAGGTCATACAAAGGATTATTGCAAGTTCAACGATGCATTAGATCATGCAGTCCATCGAATTCATATTGAAACCTTTTGTGATATATGCGATGTTGTAACAAATCATGCTACAAGGGAATTCCCACACAATTTGAGAAACATACGACCAAAGTTGTGTCACATATTGAGGAGAATAACCATTCAACACAAGAATGTTAGTTTAATGGAAATAATAGAACAAACATTTACTTAGTGTATCATACAAAGATGGCCGACTAGAAAATTGACCGAGGTAATGGAAATGGCTACAGAGGTTGAGGCCGAGGAGGTTATAAAGGATGAAGAAGAGGAGGACAAGGAAATTTCTCTAGATGACGTAGTCGAGGCCGTTACTACTTCTTCAATTGTTGGAAAGATGACCACATCAGTCCATATTTCCCAATCAAAGATAGAACTGATATCAAGTTCTATAATATTTGTGGAGTGGGAGACCACTCACTGGAAGACTGTCTATAATGCCCATGATTCGAACCCTTTGTAATTGTACATATAGGCTGGTGAGTCATTGGTACCAATTGTAAATGTAAATGTACATTTAGGCTGGTGATCCATTGGCACTAAGTTTTGGTGTTGCGTGCACCTGAGTGGTTGTTATCAAAGACAGGGTGCACACATTTCATAGTGTTTTGTGCACCTGGATAAGTGCACACAATTCACAGGGTTGCACACACTTGGGTAAGTGTGCGGTAATGACCTGGGAGTGTGCATAGAGTTGAGTTATATATATGTATTGAGGCTGAAGAGCTTGTGTGTTATTTATGAGGTTGGTGATCTGGGACGCAGATAGGCCAGTGAGCCTATCCATGTAAATATAATCTCAATTATTAATATAATATTACATCACTATGCGCAGAACAAACTCAAACGAAAAGAGATGGGGGGATGACTCCACTGAAAAAGGGAAAAGGTGGTGGGACTTAAGTCTTAGGGGAATATTTTATAATATTTATGGAGAAGTGTAATGTTTGATAATTATTTTATTCTAAGTTCCCGACTTTGGGAATGAGTCACCAAGTGGCTTAAGATACTTTTGAAGGTGACATGTGTCGAGTTGAAGGCATGCAATATATATTGCTGGCCTTAGTGTATTTTGAGGGGAGTTCATTTGGGGAATGATTATTCATTATTCACTCTCGTGTGTAGAAGGGGTCAGTCTAGGGAGAGGATGACTATTACCTTATCTGCATTGAGAAAATTTTAAGGAGTTATGGGGGATGTAATCAGAGTTTACTGTCGGAGAGACGGGTTTTCAAGCCCATGAGCAATATTTATGGGTGAGAGATTTTCTATTGAAGAAGCGGGTTGTCAAGCCCATGAGCATAATATCTAGGTGAGAATTATGCTGGGAATTATTTCCTGGTGTGCTAGGCATCAGTTTTAGGGCTCAAATACTTTCTATCACGCATATTGCTAGTAACCCTGGAAGGGACGTGAGGCAGCCGAAGGACTGTTGAGCAGAGAAGAGGCACACTTCCTTGGGTGTGATAGGTGCATGGGGAATGAGGGACCGTTGGCTAGTTTCACCAACAAGCACCTAGGATTGAGCAATTCTATTGAGAATCAGACTGTAGCCAGTCTCTAGGAACACTTTTTTCCCTGGTGGAGTTAAGCTCTTGGGTGACCTGTTGCTGAAAGCTTATGAGTAAGAGAGTCTATGGCCTGGAGGAATGTCTAAGTTTTGTGTGCAGTTGGTGAATTTCATAAAGGATAAGTGTTCTTTATGTGCTTGTCTCATATACTGTGTGCTTTTTTATCTATGCTTGATATGGGTTAATTTTTGTATGTTGTCACATATAAGTAGTTGTTGTTATTTTGTTTAATGTTGCTTGCACATGTATGTGTGGTGCTTATAGCTTGTATTTGTAGTTGTGCATGGTTATGAAAAATATTGATAGTCTTTCCTATTAAGTTAATGTTGTGATTTTGGTCACGATTCTCCAAGGTAAGGATTGAATGGTCGAGTGTGCAGGAAAGTAGCATGTGTGCACAGGAGGTTGTAATTCATTTGTGTGTGTAGGAAATTAGACCCAACACACAGGGAAATTAGAATTGGAGTGTGACGCGAGGGTGTTTGTGCACACAATTATGATGTGTGATCAATATACCGGTGCACACAGTTGTTTCAGTTACTTTTGCCACTTGAAGTTGTGTTAAAGGGAGAAATTTAGTGTGGCGCAACTCAGTTCGAAGTTGAGCGCACTACTTCAAGTGATAGTGTGCAGAATAGAGTTTAGTAAAGAATATACGCAATGGATTTTGGAATAACAATGATTAGTAGTATGCTGGGGATGTTACAATTTGGTTAATTCAGAGCTATAGAAGTTCAGGTTGTGTGACACGACCCAACTTGGGTGGCTGGGGACATGAGATTGTGGTATCGGAGCATGTTATAAGTGTTGGTAACATGAAATGTTACAAGGTGGTACCGATACTCAATTTGGGAGACTGGGTATGTTACAGATTGGTATTAGAGATATTGTATCAAAACTGGACTTGAATGGGTTAAAGGTCAACAAGAAGCATTAGATCTCCAGTTTTAACACTAAGCTTGCATGCGCTGAGTTATACTTAAGGTAAGATTTGGACTGGTAAGTGACCAAATTTGGAATTTAAGCGCGAACTTGGTGTACAATAAGTAAGAATGCACAAATGTGTGTGCTAAATTCATGATATTGTGGAGTGCGGCATTGGAACTGCATAGTAGACAATGGTGCATGGGTGTATGCACTAATGGTTTGGGGATGCGCAGAACAAAATTTGTGGTGCATGCACATTATTGACACATGGTGTGCATGTCAAATATTGAAATTGTGCATTGGTGTGTGTTGAATACCAGTGCATGTAAGGGCTTCAAAAGGAAGGATTATGACAATATGGTGCAGAGTTTTCATGAAGTTGTCTCATGAATTTATCTAACAAATCTCGTTGCTTGCACATTTTGTAGAATTATAAGCGATTAGAGCAGAAAAAAATCAGTGCAGAAGGTCAAAAACATGGAATATGCATAGAGGAATTACAGTCCTGATGATGAATTCAGGGATTTGTACATCGGTTTGGGTGCTGATGGTACATAATCTAAGGAGGAGTGCATGAACTTGTTAGAAACTATAAAGGGATTACAAAAAGATGTCCAAAGTTATAAGGATGATAATGAGAGGCTTATGAAATCCAAGGAACAACAAGATGACTTCAATGTCAAATTGATGCAAAGCCTAGAAATAATATAAAAGAAAATGGATAAGGAGATAGATTCAAGTAGGTCAAGAAGTCACAGGTCTCATGATGATAAAAGAAGAGAAGAAAGAAGTGCTGGTAGGCATCAACCTCACTTGGAAAAGCATTCTTTTAGGAAAGCACACAGTAGCTCAAGTCCATATGCCACCAGGAAACATAAAAGAAGGAATGGGGTGGACAAGCTATAGGGAGAAATGAATAAGATCAAGCCTCCTACCTTTGACGGTGAGCACAAAAAGGATGAATATGCAAAGACCTGGTTTCTAGGTATGGGGAAGTACTTCCAGCTGCATAACTATTTTGTATAGGCAGAAGGGAGAATTTATAAATATCGACTAAAAGGAAAGGAATCAATGTGGTGGGATCAATTTGTGCTAGTGCAACACATTTATGAGAAGGAAGTTACTTGGAGGGAGTTCAAGAGGTATTTCCAAAAGAAATACTTAACCAAACAATACTATGACAAGAAAATGAAGGAGTTCTTTGAACTCAATCTTGGGAGTATGATGATAGATGAGTATGAAAGAAAATGCTTAGAGCTACTGAAGTATGTGCCTTTTATCAAGGATGAACATGTGAAGATTTGGAGGTACCTGAGTGGGTTTCCTTCAATTATCAGTGACAAGATTCATATGATGATCCTAAAGAATTTGAGGAAACTATAAGGTGCGTTAAGTGTATTTATGAACAACAAAGGGGAAGACTGATTTTCCAAAAGGCTTGAGAAGATAAGATGAAAAGCAAGGTGGAATAGAGGAAGAAGGGGGCTAAGCCACCATTTTTTAGAAATATTGCGCAAGGATAGTCAACTCTCCAAGAGCCTAGAATGTCGTAGACAGTGGGAAAAAATCCATGGAAACAATCTGTTTAGTGTTGGAATTGTGGCAGTGATCATATGCGCAGAGATTGACCTCAAAGAGGTGATAAAGTGAGGACCGTGCATAATTTACAACAAGCTGCGACAATTGAGGACATGGGAAGAAATGTGCCAAGGATTTACGCAGCTCTGGATAACAAGCATGATGAGTTTCAATCACACATGATCGAGTTGGCAGGTAAGATTAATGACCAACCCATTGCTATTTTAATTGATTTAGGAGCTAGTCATAGTTATCTAGATCCCAAGATCATGGAAAGATTCCATTTGCCGAGAAGCAAGCTTGGAAAACCTTGGTTGATGCACTTACCTACAGGAGAAAACAGGAAAATTAATGAGATGGTTAAGGCATGTCCAATAGAGATGAATGGAATGTGCACAAAGGCTGATTTAAATATCATACCTTTGGGTTCACATGATTTCCTGATTGGTATAGATTGGTTGGACGGACACCATGCTGTCCTGGACTATTACAATAAGGAATTCACTTGCTTGGATGAGGAAGGGAACTTAAGATCAGTTCAAGGAATTCCAAGGGATGTAACTATCAGAGAAGTTTCAACCTTGCAATTGAAGAAAAGCTACAAGAAAGGATGTCAAGTATTTGCAGTGCACATGGAAGAGGTACCTAAGGATAAAGTGCCAAGTGTTGAAGATTGTGCAATACCAAAAGAGTTTGAGGATGTTTTTAAAGAGATATCAGGATTGCCTTCGAAAAGAGACATTGATTTCTCTATAAATATGATGCCAGGAGCAACACCTATATCCAAGAATCCTTATAGGATGAGTATGCTAGAATTGAAGTAGTTGCAGATGAAGCTTGAAGAGATTCTAAACAAGGGGTATATATGCCCAAGTGTGTCGCCTTGGGGCGCCCTAATATTATTTGTGAAGAAGAAGGATGGTACACTGAGACTTTGTATTGACTTCATGAAGTTGAACAAGGTAACAATAAAGAACAAGTATCCTTTTCCAAGGACAGATGACCTCTTTGATCAGTTGTGGGGCACACAAATATTTTAAAAGATTGATCTTAGATATGGATATCACTAGGTGAGAATTAGAGAAGAAGATATCAGAAATACTTCCTTCAGAACAAGCTATGGACATTACGAGTTTACAATTGTGCCATTTGGGTTGTCAAATGTATGAGTTGTCTTCATGTGTTTGATGAATGGAGTTTTCAGAAGTTATTTAGATAAGTTTGTCACTGTATTTATGAATGATGTACTTATTTACTGAAAGTATGAAGAGGATCATGAGAAACACTTAAGGATGGTACTACAGGTATTGAAGGAGCATCATATTTAAGCAAAATTGAGTAAGTACTCATTTTATCAGCGACAAATCCATTGTTTGGGTCATATTATTTCTAAGGAAGGAATAGTTATCGATCTGGAAAATACAAAAACCATTGAGGAGATGCCAACACCAAGAAATGTTGCAGAGCTAAGGTCCTCTATGGGATTGGAAGGGTACTATAGAATATTTATTGGAGGCTTATCACATATTTCACATCCAATTACATCTTTGAAAAATAAAGGTGCGCGATTGGAATGGACTTCAGTTTGTGCAAGGAGTTTTCAACACTTGAAGAGTTTGTTGACAAGTGCACCAATTTTGAGAATTGCGGATTCTGATGCAGACTTCATTGTGTGCACATATGCATGCAAGGAAGGACTTGGTGGAGTTCTGAGTCATAATGGACATGTGGTGTGCTACAAGTCAAGGAAGTTGAAAGAGCATGAAAGGCTCTATGCCACTCATGACTTAGAATTGGCAGCCATAGCAAATTCCTTGAAGATGTGGCAACATTATCTTATGGGTAAAAGATTTGAGATGAGGAAAGACCATAGTAGTCTGAAGTATCTGTTTGGACAACCAAGTTTAAATTCTAGACAAAGCAGGTAGTTAGAATTCCTTAGTGAGTATGACTTTGACATAAAGCATATCAGAGGAAAAGAGAACAAGGTGGCAGATGCACTCAGTAGGAGGGCACATGATATGCATGCTACAACCATTAGCATGTATAAATTTGATTTGTGTGATAGAATTTTAGAAGTTTCTCAATCAGATATGTATTATGTGAACATAAAGGAGAACTTACATCAAGGTATGTCACAGTATAAACTTGAAGATTATGAGCTAAGAGAGGATGGGATCCTCATGTATAGGCACAAAGTCTATGTGCCAAATGATCAGGAGTTGAAGAGCCTGATATTGTGAGAGATGCATAAGGTTCCTTATGTGGGACATCTAGGCTACCAGAAGACAATTGTCGCAGTCACAAAGTAATACTTTTGGCTAGGTATGAAAAGGGAAGTTGTTGATTTTATTGTTAGATGTATTGAATGTCAGAAGGTCAAGGTTGAGCACAAACATTGATTCAGATGGATGTCGGTGGCCTCCCACCTATTCCAACTGCCTCATTAGGGATGATTTTAAGGATGGAAATTTGTTTTGAAATGTAGAAACCTTGGCAAATCTTATTAATCCTTCATATGCCAACTATAAATGTTTGGCGATATTTTTGTAAAAAGATTCAAATTTATAAGGATTTGATATAGTTTTTATAAATTTTTGGTGATTTTTAAGGTAAAATAATTTTATCCTATAGAATTTGGGCGAATCATTTTTAAAATAGCGAATCTCATTTTTGGAAAAACCGTGGAAAATTAGCCCATGAGCGAAATTTAGCCCC